>JAQZBX010101448.1:0-11269 GCA_029593785.1 Cabassous unicinctus
TTTTAAGAGCATGTTCATAGAAGTTTAATTCCCTAAAATTGGAAATAAACCAAATGTCCATCAGTAGATGAATGTATAGGCAAAATGTTTTATATCTATATAATGGACTATTACCCAACAATAAAAAGGAACAAACTACTGATATATGCAAAAGCATTATGCTAAATGAATGAAACCAGATACAAAAGTGTATATATTGTATGGTTTCATTTATATAAAAACAGACTAATTAGTAGTGATTAAAGGACAAGTAGCATGAAATCCTAGATTTCTTATTACTCTTTAGATTGATTTTGAAATGATGGCTCTGATTTCAGAGCTTCTCTCCACTCTTGCCTTCCTTGGTACCAGTTGCTTCCAACTTCTGAGCTTTCCTGGAGTTATTATTGGCAAATTCCTTTAATTTTAGCTTACAGCTGATGTTCCCCCATTCTGCTAAATCATTTATCACTCGTCCAATCTCATTGATTTAAAGATGCCCCCTGGTCTCTATTTACAGATGTCCTTGTGGTTTCTGATCAAGTTTCAAGAGAAGAGACTAGTCCAACATCTTCAAATCTTTAAAATGCAAGTTTATTATTGTATTGTTTAAAAAACAAATCTCTAATCCATTGAAACAGTGATTCAGTTTACCAAAATTGAATTAAAAAACAATGTTCTCAGTACATATATGTTACCTTTCCTGGAAGGGATAAAGTCAACAAATGTGTCAGAAATCAAAACAAAGAAGAATCCAATATGCCCAAAATTATATGACAGGGCCATGTTCAGGTGTAAATTAAACTGATAGCTTAACGTAGGCTGTTCGCTGATCCATTAGGCTAATAAACTTTCTACTATTTAACAGTTATCTGTTCTAGGTCATAAATTGCTTTGGCTTTATGAGAATCAAAATAAATCCTGATAAAAAATCACACACATGAGTTTTTGAAAAAATTTCATCATTCTATAATAGATCTAAGTTAACCAAGAAAATTATTCTATACCTCTTCCCCATAAATTGTACCAATATAAAGATTCTATCTTGTTTAAAGGAGAAAGATGTGGGGGCAACATGATGAGGATAAACCTAATATGTCAACTTTTTTTTTTGGTTCTTACACTCCCTATTTCTTTGAGGTTCTTGAAATTCAGCTGGTTATAATTAATACTCTAAATTACTATCAGACTAACATTCATAATTGTCCTTCTAATCACATCATTTAGATTTACAGATTGTGTGAATAATATAATTTGTAGATCCTATAAAATTGGGAAAATAGCAAAGTTCTCTTTCTAATCAAACCCATTTTGTTTTATGAACAGAATTGAAGCCATGTGGACATATTAGGCAAATTATTTAAATAGTCATAACCACATATCAGACTTTAATTGGCTATTCATGGGGTGCAATCCACAAATCATAGGCAAAATATTTTTAGTAGTAGAGTTTGCTAGTCTATTAATTCTTCTTGAGAGAACAAAAATAAATTGACTAAAATTAGAAAACAAAGTAAAACAAATTAAAAAATAAACAACAAACAACCCCACCCCAAAATACACAGTTGTGCTCTGGTACTTTGAAGAAACTCAAATTCAATGACCCTTTATTGAGTGGCCTCTAGCTGCCAGGCATTGTGCTAAATATTGGTGGGCTCTACAAAGATGATTGAGAACTTATCCTTGATTTAGAAAATCATAAAACCTGATTAGATTAAGATTAAGCCTTGTGAATGCTTTGCTAAACTATGAAGCCAGAAACTTCTTAGATAAGAGGATACTTGTTCCGGGGGTGGATGTGGCTCAAATGGTTGGGCATCCGTCTCCCATATGGAGGGACCTGGGTTTGATCCCCAGGACCTCCTGGTAAAATAAAAGAAAAATATAGAAGGCATATTAACAAATCATATATTGATATACATGAGTCAATGCAGACCCTGTCATTTATTAATCTTTAATCTGGGTAAATTTCATGAATTTAAGTTTCAAAATAGATTCTCTGTAGCAATCAAATTTATATTGCTTGTATTTATAGCAACTGTAACAAACATATCCTTAAGGCTTTTGTTTGACTAAGTCATTTCTGGCCTCAAGAAACAGATCTGGGTGCTAAACGGCCATCAGAGGTGAAAGAAACAATTGCATGGAATAGAAATACACATGTTGATATAGACAACTTAGATAAAGGAAGTATATCATATTATGATATAGATCACTATTAAAAGTTAAATTCACTTAAAGTTTAGATTGAATTAGCAGAAATGAATAACATTTTTTAAATGTTATAAAATATTTTTAATATAAAATGACAAGATACTCCTCGCATCAAACCTAAATTAAAAGCAGCATGAATTAGGGCACACAGTTACTTTAAGTCACCAAATAGCAGGGCTTGTAATGGAAAAATGTATGGACTTCTGACTACGGTGGCAAATGACTGCAATAAAAGGGAGTTGTTCTGTGTGGTGCTGCTGTGATAAATATTCATGGAATGGAAGATAACTAAAACTGGAGCAGTTAGCTCTCTTGTCACCACTTGAGTCTTGATATGTCTTTGCTGTGTAGAATTGTACATGCTGAAAAATTCAGGGAACTGTGACTGGAAAAGAAATGTGGTTTTGCAATCTATTCATTCTCTGTCTTACCCATTACAGCATATATAGCATGTCATTTGCTTAATCAGCTTCTTCATCTTCTCCTCATTCTCTCTCTTAAATACAAGTGTAATATACTATGCGCCTATATAAAATTTCAACCTGAAAAAAATTTCAGGGTTTATCAGACTAGCAAGTAAATGAGAATTCTGTGCTGTAGTTAAAGAAGGGATGTGATGTCATTACATAAATTGCAATCCAAAGTTACTTATGGACAAGGTTTTTATTATTATTATTTCTGATTTACTGACTTCCATAAAAGCATATTTATTATCCAGAGGAAAGTGCTCTGGCTGATTAGGAAACAGCAGAAATACTTTATAAAAATCATTTCCCCAAATATTTGCAAGTGTATTTAAAATCTTTTGCTCTGAAGTTTGCTATAAAGAGTGTTGAGATGGGACCAATATGGGTCAACATTAAACTTGCTCAAAAAGGTTCAAAAATCCAAGGTGAATTGTTATGCATAGTGATGGTTAGGCTCAGTTGTCAACTTGGCCAGGATGTTTGGTTAAGCAAGCATTGGCTAACTCTTACAGTGAGGACATTTCATGGAGTTCAATCATTAGTAAGTTGATTGCTTCTATGGCTGATTACATCTACAATCAACTGAGATCACCTTAAGCAATGAGAGACATGTCATCCAATCAAAGGCCTTAATGGAGAAGTGATGATTTCAGCAGTTAGAAGAGAGAATTTTCATCTCTACTTCAGCCAGCCAGCAACTCCTGGGGAATTTGAGGACCTTCATCAGAGTTCCTAGCTTGCAGCCAGCCCTATAGAATTCGGACTAGTGCATTCCAGGTTGTGTGAGACAATTTTATAAAATCTCATAATTTTTACAGATATCTCCTGACTATTCTGTTTCCCTAGAGAAGCCTGACTAATACATGCCTAAATGTGGTATAACTAGTTAACCATCACTGTCAGCATAGATGCCTTTCTCCATTATGCAAGGTTACCTAAGGAGACTTAAATCCCCTAATGCCATAAGATCAATATCATCCTTATCTATACAGTGCTAAAACTGTATAGATGCTTCTCATACCAAGAATCACTTCCAACTGTGCATTAGCAACAAAGGTAGAGGAAGGAGCAATCTGAAAATGCTGTTAAGAACATGCCCATTTTACAGACAGAGAAACCAAGGCAAACATATCTATAATATTCAAGAGTTAAGAGGGACTTTAGGGATAATTCAGTGCAAGCTCTTTGTTATTTTAATGGAGATATTGAGGACCAGAGAAGTTAAGTGTTCATTCCAAATTAATATGCTGAATAAAATTAAAATTAATCAGAAAAAACTAGGACTAATAAAAGCCTTTGGTAGTAGAGTATTAAAGTTCATAAGTGCCTAGTTTATTCTGAATATGTCAAGCTATTTATGAAACATTTTCTTAAATATTAGAAATATGATTTAATCAGTTATAAAGTGGTGAGGTACAAATTATCAATAATCAATTAATTGTGGAGCAGGTGTAGATCAGTGATTGAGCTTGTGTTTCACATGTATGAGGTCCAGGGTCCAATTTCTAGGACATCCCCCCAAAAATCAATTAGTCAAAATTTATTATTTATTAAAAAGATCAATTAGTCAAGTTAAGATTTTAATTCCAGGATCAAGATTCAGTCCAGCTCAGTAAGACACATATGCATCTACTAAAAACATTTAACATTTTGAACACACTTTCTATGCTTCATTTCATTTAACTTAGAATTTTCCCAAATCTGACCCTAATTAAAGAAAGCATGTAGAGGGACATCTGGAGAGTTCAATTTAGAAATGAAAAACATAATTCTCCTTCTCTGCTAATTCAGTTTTTAGTGTTAGATTAAAAGAAGTTTCCATTATGAATATAAGGTGTGGTGGTTTCAATCTGTATGTAACCCAGAAAAACATGTTCTTAAATCTAATCCATTCTTGTGGGTGTAAACACATTGTAAGTAGGACCTTTTGATGAGGTTACTTCAGTTAAGGTGTGTCACAGCTCAATCGGAATGGGTCTCAATCCTATTACTGGAGTCCTTTGTAAGAGAATGAAATTCAGAAAGAGAGAGAGGCCACAGAAGCAAGAATTATTGAATTGCAGAAGATAAGGGAGACACCAGCAGATGCCACCATGTGCCTTTCCATGTGACAGAGAAGCTAAGGGTTGCTAGCAGATGGTCTTCAGGGAGAAAGCATCTCCTTGATAATGCCTTAATTTGGATATTTTCCTGACCTCAAAACAATGAGGGGATAAATTCCCATTGTTTATTTATTTATTTATTTATTATTTATCCCCCCTTGCTGCTCGTGCTGGCTGTGTCCATTTGCTGTGCATTCTTCTATGTCTGCTTGTCTTGCTTTGCTGAGTCATCTCGCTGCACCAGCTCACCGCACCGCACGGGCCATGCTTGCCTTCACTAGGAGGCCAGGGGAATCCAACCCCGGGCCTGCCATATGGTAAATGGGAGCCCAACCAATTGAGCCACAGCCGCTTCCCCTCATTGTTTAACCTGCCCCATTGCATGGTATTTGTTTGACTTGAACAGCCTAGGAAACTAAAACATAAGGAATTCAGTAAATAACTGTGATACAGATTTTTCAATTTCTTTTTGTCACAAATTCTTCTATTACTATAGACAAAAGCAAGTAAAGCATGATGAGGTATGGTCTTCTTTTGTTTCAAGTGTCAATTTTATTTGCCAGGCTTACCAAGTTTGAACGATTCCAGAAGCTACATGAAAGGCACCAAATTACTCCATGAAGAAATGGAACCCATTATGTATTTTGCCTTCATGTTCCTTCCTTCACTAAAAGACAGAAAACTGCCTCATTCAGATTTCCATGCCCTATTTTCTTGGAATTTCTCTTTTCTTCACTAACTGTTCCATCTGTTTCCCAAGATTCAGAACATGTCAGAACTTGACTGAAAACTATCTCAATATTCAGAGATATATTTCTATCCATCAGAAACTGAAAAGCTGTTGTTCTGATGCAAACAGGCATTAATGAAAATTTTACTTTAAACATCGCATTGTACAAGCATATGTGTTATTCCCATCCCACAAGCTTTAGACTAATCCCTGGGAAGAGCATGTAGGCTGCTGAAAGATATCCTGAAGGGAGGGTCAAGAAAGAATCCCTAAAATTAATTATAAGAACAAGAAAGAGAATGGGAAAACTTAGTCAGTTTCTGGCATTTGATATTTTTATATAATGTGTACATGATTGAGCCCAGAAGTTAAGTTACAATAGTCTAAGTGCCAATATCAGTTAAGCTGTTTGAATACTGAATTTTCATTTAATAAATATACCCCTCAAACTCAATCTGGTTCTTATTAGTGATACTATCTAAAATCCATTTGAATAACTTCTACTTATTTCAACCAAACCTGTAAAATTTAGCATGCTTTATTAATCAGGGTTATAATTCTTTTAAAAACAGAGCACATTTCATGATTAATGAAGCTTTGTATTTTAAAACTCACTGATTCTAACAATAACAGTAGCTACATGTCACCCTTAAGCAAGGTAGATGATGGAAATTATCTTTGTTTCATAGGTGGGGGAAATGAGATACAGCATAATAACCTCCAGAAGACCTCAAAGGCCATCAGAGTCAAGATTAAAATACAGTTCTGATCCTTGTTTCCTTGCCAGCAGAAGAAAATATGTTCATAACCAAAATTAAAGGACTAATAGTTTACAAAATCGAAATTGGCCATCTGTGATTTCCTTGGGGCCACAACCCCTCCTCCTAAAGACCAATTCCTTACACTTTACATGAACTCAAAGGCAAGACTCCTTCCAAACTCCTCCACATACCAATTTCTTAGAAATTCATTCAGACCTACCCTTTTAGACACTGGGTAACTCTGACTCTTTCCTGGTCTCTCACCTGACTGTGCCCATAGTCAGCAAGCCAAATGACTCTGGTCTCCTTCTGCCTAGACTAATATAATAAATTAATCTGATAAATTAATTTGTTTTTGTTTCCTAAGGCTGCCCTAATGAATTACTACAGACTGGGTGGCTTAAAACAACAGAAATTTATTCTCTCACAATTCTGGAGGCAGAAGTCAGAAACGAAGGTGTAAGTAGGACCATCCTCCCTCCAAAGGTTCAAGGGAAAAAACCTTCCTTGCCTCTTCCAGCTCCGGGTGGCTCCTAGCATTTCTAGCTTGTGGCAGCATAACTGCAGTCTCCATCTCTGTGTTCACCTTGACTTCTTCCCTGTGTCTTTCTGTATCTTCTCCTTTTCTATCTCTGATAAGGATACCAGTGACTGGATTTAGTGTCCACCCTAAATCCTGGATGATCTCATCCTCAGATCCTTAATTTTATCTGCAAAATGGGTTAGAATTTGGACATATCTTTTTACGGGACACAGTTCAACCCACTACTTATGGTTACTCATTCCAATGTATTTACTTTTTTCCAGGGTCCCCAATGCTTTGATACAAAGAGTCCATTAATTTTTGGATTCCCCACACTGAGCCAACCCTTTTAAGGTCAACTTTTTTGAGCATAGGAAACAGCACCATCTTCCAAATAGTTGGCTATCTATTCCAGCAGACCTTAGACACAAAATTGAGTTTACACACTAATCTCTTCTTTGGTCTTTACTGACCTTTTGTAGTTCACTCCATATCATTCAATGAGAACCTACAATGGCCAAGGAGACACCACATTGGGTAATGTGGAAGCTCCCTTGCCTTCAAGGAACCTAGAATTTACAAAAGACAGCACACATACATTAGGAATTAAATGAGAAATATCATAGAAAGGATGCAGATAGAACGTTAGCAGTCATCAGACTGATAGAGTATGTGGTTCTTAGATATCTTATCCTAAAATCTCCAAAAGAATTTTGTGTTTTAATCTATATCTGAACTAGAGTTCTTATGTCCAAAACACTTTTGCAAAATGAAATAATTTTCAACTTTTTCTTCATTTTAAATATATTTATCATTTATCATTTAAAGATATACTGACCATTCATGAAGAATATTTTATTTTGTTTTATTGTTTGAGCTCCAGATGGTATTTAAATAAAATATTTAAAGGAAAATTTATGTATGTTTATGATAAATAAAAACAATAGATTAAGCAAAAACTTCTACTGATGCCTTATTTTGTTTACACACTTTTCAACGAATAGAGGCGCATGTATGTATATTTAAGAGTGTGTACATAAACACATTTATTTGCATATATTATGAAATACACAGGTGGGAACCTATTGTACACAGTATTCTGAAGCTTATTATTTTAACTTTACAGTACATCTGAGATAATTTTTATCAAAACATGTAATCCACACCATCATTTAAAAGTATACATGGTATCCCATTGTATAAATGTGCTATAGTTTGTATAACCATGAACATTTAAATTGTTCTCAGCCTTATACAACATTTAAATCAATGCTGTAATGGATATCACTGCACATACATTCTTCTGCATGTGTGCAAAATATCTGTAAGCTATTGTAAGTTCACAAATTTTACTATATACTTATTGTTTATGTATGTTCATGTAAAAATGATTTAAAAATAATAATAATAGGGTGGGTTGGGAGAAAATACTTTGGTTAGTAGCAATATTTTGGGGATACTCTTTAATCATTAGTTGAAAATGTTTCACAACAATGCAAGGTATTGGTGGTAGGGTGAGGTATGAGAGCCCTGTATGATGTCATATATGTTTGTTTTGCAAGTTCACAACTATTATTGTACACTTACTGTTTATGTATGTTTATGTATGAGTGATATACTTCAATAAATTGTTTTTAAAAATCTGTAAGCTAAATTTCTAAAAATAGAGCTGATGGAGCAAAAGATGTATACATTTAAGGTTTCCTTAGCTATTGCCACATTGCTCCAAAGAGGTTGCAACTGTTTATATTCTAATTGTATGAGTGTGATTTCCCCATACATTGGCTAATCTTTTTTTTCCAATTTTTGCTTCTCTGACAGATTTTAAAAGGTATTTCATTAATGGCTTATTTTGCATTTCTTTAGTCACAAGTAACAATGAGCTTCTTTTCATATGTTGATAAGCCATTAGTTCTTCTCTTTCTGTGAATTATCTACTATTGTCCTTTCCTAAACTTTCTCTAGGAGTAAAGGAAATCTTAAAAAAGGCAGAAAACTGACTAGAAATCCTAACTGATTTTTGTTTAATGGATGTCCCACCTTGATGCTACTTATCCAAGACTGATCCATCTTGAAGAAATTCCAAGAAGAGATTTGAAGATTTTTGCATCTATGCATACATCTATTTGGAGATGACAGTGGCCAGTATGAAGTATGGCTTTGCGAGGAAGGAGGTAGTCCAAGAGTAATAGAAAGGAACGCTAATGGAGAAGATAATCAGAAGAATGAGGATGAAAGATAAGAGATATGAGGAAAGGATAAAATAAAGAAGGATGGGAATAAAGAGGAGAAAGGAGTGGTACATGGAGAAGAGAAGAAGAGCAAAAAGAGAGTTAAATCTATGTCTGAACTAATTTCTGCTCCACTGGAGTTGCGCTGTTAATTATGCACAAAATGATTTTATTTATAGTTTTTCTCAATTTTGCTTCTCAAGCTACAAGTAGAAATATTGCATGTTTTAGCATATCTTAGTAAACTTATTGTATATCTTTTCTTCCATCAACAAGCTTATAATTTTTCTGTAATAATAAAATTTATTTTTAGAGAAGCTTTAGATTACAGGAAAGTTATATAGAAAGTATAAGGGATTCCCATATAACCCCCACTCCCACGCACACACATAGTTTCCCCTACTATTAACATCTTACATTAGTGTGATACATTTGTTACAATTGTTGGACCACTTTTGAAACATTGCTATTAACCAAAGTCTATAGTTTATGTTATGGTTTGCATTTTGTGCTGTACAGTTTTATAGGCTTTGACAAACATATAATATCATGTAGTCATCATTGCAGTATCATACAGAACAATTCCAGTGCCATAAAAATGCCCCGTGTTGCACCTACCCATCCCTCCCTCTTCCCTCACAGTTTGTGTGTGTGTGTGTGTGTGTGTGTGTGTGTGTGTTTACCTAGTTGGTGAATTATATGGTAAAGTTTCTGTTTATTGCAATGAAAAAGTAAATACAGCGTAGACCTCTTGAGATAATTCACTATAACCCTTCACCAGTCTTCTTTTGTGTTCTATTATTCAAATTATTATGCAGGGCTCAAGGACAGCTCATTTTTTATTGATCGCATTCTGGCCAAGAACAAATACCATACTAGGAAAGTCCAGTGCAATATTATAATTATTGTGTGCATTCTTTGAACTAAAGTAAGAATTGAATCATTTTATATAACTTACAAAGCTTACCAAGTTTCATAAAACTCTGATAAGTTGACTTGCCCATGCTTTGTATGATGGCTGTTATTTTTTTCCTAATTGCTGTATTTAGTGTTTCTGTTTTATAAGTACCATGACAGAAGCAGCAGCAGCATGCGGTCCTTACTTTATCCACCTGTGCTTTGCAGAAACCCATGACTATTCCAAAACAATGCATCTCTGAAAGAACAAAATTAACTGATTATTAGGCTGTAATTGCAAGAGAGAAGAGAATTAGTAACCTTGGGGGAAAAAAATAACTTCATAAATTGAAAAGAAATTTGGCAAAAAAGTTTAAAGCTTTTGGAAAAGATTCATTACAGGGAAAATATCCAAGGAATTAAAGTATAAACCTTAGCTAAACAAAAACAAGGGAATGTAACAATTGTATCTTGTGTGTGATGAATTAAAGGTAAGATTTAGAAAAATATTAAGTATTTGGAAGCCTCAATGAAAGATTTGAGAAATCAAGATCTTAATAAATATGATAAGCGTAGGTGGACTGCCAAGAAGAATATTTTATTATTCAGGCATCATTTTAGTATTTTTAAAATAGAGTATTATATTGGTGATTAAAGAATGTACTAATAATTGCATTTTTTCAATGCATTAGTTGACTGTGCTGGTCCCTGTTGAATTATAAGATTTTTTTGCATTAACATTAAATGAAGAGTTAAATGTTTATTTCTTTCCTGCTTTCCAATCAATATTCATTGGCCTACTCCCAGTATTCTGTGTACTGTAGAAAGGTCATGTGGCATTGATCCAGTCTATGAGCCTGTCAACATGTGTCAAATATGTATTCCTGCAAAATTAGATGATTAAAATGGGATTCTGTCTGAGCAGATGTTAACATTTAGGATGATAACAAAATTATATCATCACAAATTCAACTAAGAGGGGAAAAGGCACAAAAAAAGAGAGAAAGATTTGAAAAACATTTTACTTTTATCTATATATTTATCAGTGTCTTCGTTTTCTTTACAAAAAAAAAAAAAGCACAACAGGTGTATTTCACTCTAACAAAGTATTTCCTGAATCATCTCATAAAAAATAAATCATCTTCTTTGACATGAAAATCTATTTATTTAAGCTCCACTCTACTACAAATATAATTGAAAGAGGGATGGTAGATGTGTTATCTAAAAAGAAATCCTGGGAAGTGGCTGCGGCTCAATTGGTTGGGCTCCCGTTTACCATACAGGAGGTCCCGGGTTCAATTCCCAAGGCCTCCTGGTGAAGGAAGGCAAGCCACACTGCATGGTTCGGTGAGCAGGATGACGCAA
>JAQZBX010101449.1:0-11192 GCA_029593785.1 Cabassous unicinctus
TGGGGCCTTCTTTCCAACATCAAAACTGCTTCTCAAAAGACTGCTTCTCAAAACTGCTCTTGCCATGCCTTTTATATTTGATTCCCCACCCACCAAGGGGTGGGGCTCAACACCCTAATCATAACCTAATCATGCCCAGATTAACAGATCAGTTTACAAGCATGATCCAATTATATTTTTGGAATTCATAATTACATCAAATTGGCCAACGGTTACACTGGGGGAATGAACCCGGGACCTCGTATGTGGGAAGCCAGCACTCAATCACTGACCCACTTCGGCTTCCCTGAGTTGTTGTTGTTGTGTTGTTGTTGTTGTTGTTGTTGTTTTGTTTTGTTTTTTCTCTCGTTCGTTTTGCTTGTTGTTTGTGTTTGTTTTTTTTCAGGAGGCACCCATGTGGGAGGTGGGCGCTCAATCGCTGGAGCCACATCCGTTCCCCCAAAATCTCCTTTTGGAGGACACAATTCAGTCCATACCTAACACCAGGCAAGATGGTGGTGTCTTGATCCAGAGTGAAGCAATGGGTTGAGATTCTGGACTTACCTGTAATAACGCCCATTCATCAACCCTTACTGGATAAATAGAATGGGGCAGGTATGTGCGAAATGGAAGGTACCTACCCTTGACTTGCACTTTCTGATGTCTGTAAAATGATCACATTCTCCCAAAGTGAGAGGGGGCTAAATGAGGCCGGGTTGGAGGCTGATGATGTGGACTAGTGAATCCTCCCCTTGGGCTCAGGGGCTGTTTTTGTAGCACTCACCTAGGGGCTCAAGCAAATGGTGTTAAGAGAAATTACTAAGGAAGCCCTTGTGTGGGCTCGGAGCTAGAACCTGGGATCCTGCTGGGGAACATTTCCTTTGGATGGACATCTGGTAAGCCTGAAGACAATTCAATTAAGGTAATCCAACAAATATATTAAGAGCCTATTATATCGCCAGGCACTGTTCTAGCCGACTGTGGATAGGAGCTGTCAACAACATAGACAAAATTCCTTGATCTCATGGAACTTATATTTTGGTGTGTGAAGTTGATTCAGGAAGTGAAAATATACAGCACGTTAGATCAGCACTTCTCAAACGTTGATGTGCATAGAATCTATTTGGGGTCCTGTTAAAATGCAAATTCCGATTCAGTAGCTCTTGTAAAGGTGGGGGTCTAAGACTGGTGCATTCCCAACCAGCTCCCAGAAGCCAGGTGATGCTGAAGCAGCTGGTCAAGGACAACACTTTGAAAAGCAAGGTGTTCAGTGGCCACGAATACTATGGAAAAAGGACGGGGACGGGTAGGAAAGAGCGGTTAAAGAGTGTGCCTTGTGAGAAGGCAGGCTTCCTGAGTCTTAACGGGTACAGGCCAAGTTTTCTAAAGAGGACTCCCCAAGACCCCTTCTCGCTTATGGCGCCAGCCTCACAACCAAAGCAAAGCCTTCCGGAAGTTAGGACCTTTGCGGCAAGAACAATGGACTGGAGTTTACAGTCCGGGAAAGTAGGCTATATGAAAATATAGTTACGGGCGTGCGAAGAGCTTCCCGCGGGGTTTCAAAGTAAGCTTGGTATTCTCTGGTTGTAAGCGCAAAAGGAAACCACAGCAAAGGGAACTAAAGAAAAATACAAGAGAAACCTCACAGGCCTCGGTATACCCAGAGCCTGAAATTCAGACAAGCCTTCTGGAAGATGCAGAGCAGCCATTCACCCTCGAAAAACAAAAGCATAGAAACCCATGTCTAGTCTAACCTTAGTCAACCCGAAAAAAAGCCAGGGGAGAGCGCGAACGCAGTCCCCCACTACCACAAATTATGCAGTCGAGTTTCCCGCATTTGGGGAAATCGCAGGGGTCAGCACATCCGGAGTGCAATGGATAAGCCTCGCCCTGGGAAAACCACCTTCGTGATCATGGTATCTCCCCTGCCAGGTAAGTATGAGTGGCTCCGCCCGCCTCCCTCCCCGCCCTCGCTCTGGCCACGCTCTACACAGACGGTCACTTCGCCCGCGCGCCCTCCGCACCCTCCGCACGCTCACCTTCCCAAAGCCCCTCTCTTCCACCTCAGACGTTAGAAACGCCACCTCGGGAACATTTGGATTTTGCCAAGCAGAGACGTGGATACCCAGGCTGGGTAGGACCAGCAGCCTCTGCGCGCCCTGCTCATCTACATACGCCACGCCCTTGCCGTGACGTCTCCAGCGCGCCCGTCGGTCACCCAGGGACGTCGGACCGTTACTCAGGCGGGTGAGACCGGCTCTGACTTTTCTGATTAAAATGAACGTTACTTTGAAGAGTGAATTTTAAAAGTTAGATTGAGTGACTGCACAGGAGACGAAAATATGTAGTATGTTAGATCAGTGCTTCTCAAACTTTAGTCAGTTGGGGGGGGGAGGGGTCTTGTTAACATGGATGTTCTGGTTCTGTAAAGCTTGCGAAGGTGGCGGCCTAAGAACCTCTGCATTCCTAACAAGCTCCCAAGTGCTACTTAATGCTGGAGCAAGGTGTTTCGGTGGTGACGACTAGTACGGGGGAAATTAAGCAGGGAAGAGTGGGTAGGTTGGGTGCCCGTTGAGAAGGCAGGCTGCTGAGCCTTTGGAGGGGTATTAGAATGTGGGCCATGTTTCTTGAAGAGGACTCGGAAGCCCCAAAACCAAAGCAAGAAGCCAATTTGAGACACGGAACACTTTCGCAACAATATGGGAGTGAAGTGCAAACCAGCTATTGTGTCAAGAAGTAGGACGCCCTGGTACCGAGGGATTAGTACCAAGCGCTATAACCAGCCATGCATTTGGGAAAATACCTAGACCAACATTTATATATATACTTAAGGCTAAGAGAGTCCAAAGTGAGTCCGGGAGGTTACGCTTATGCAGGCAGATTTCACGAACTGCCACAGTAAACAAAGCCTCAAACAAAAGCGCTCCCCAGTGCTCTAAGGACGTCCGAACACCAGAGGCACATAGCCTCATGGGATATCGACACCTCCTCGGCGGGCCCTATTGGGAGATATATGATAATCTACTTTCCCAAAATAACATAGCTACACTCATTTATAATTCCCCTACTCATGATTCTTCTACTCCTTTTATTTGAACATATAATTCTCAATATACCCATTAAATATGTATCTCAGAGACTTAAACTTTGGAGTCTTCATATGCTGGTTGAGCCCTGAATGTCGTTGCGGCCAACTCCTACTCTCCAGGTCTTCAGGCTTGCCCTGGACAACCAACAAAACGGTGATGATGGACAACTCCTACTCCCCCCCCACAACCCCAAAACAAGACGTATCTATAACTGCAACAATTCCTTCCATCCGCCCCATGATATATCTGAGTCCTCCAGAGCAGACATCATGCCAAATCCCTCAAGATTGAGGAATGAACAAACATAAAGGGGTGAGGCGGTAACCACACACCAAAGTACCCTGGTTGCTAGGTTCGTAGTTAACCTTGCGGTAAGGAAGAACCCGTAACATTGACATAGAGATACTGGTTGTCCGGGGCTCATTCAGAAGAGCAGTTGAGGAACGACTATTTCTAAGACAGCATTGTTCTAAAAGACGTTAGCGTAAGAAAAACAGCAGTAGAGGGAAAAGGGAGAGACCAACTACAGCATCCTCTTACCACAACACAGACCTCACAAGACATACATGAAACACCCAAACTAACGCTGATCTTAGACACGTAGAGAACAGGGGAGAGCGCGAACGCAGTCCCCCACTACCACAAATTATGCAGTCGAGTTTCCCACATTTGGGGAAATCGCAGGGGTCAGCACATCCGGAGTGCAATGGATAAGCCTCGCCCTGGGAAAACCACCTTCGTGATCATGGTATCTCCCCTGCCAGGTAAGTATGAGTTGCACTGCCCGCCTCCCTCCCCGCCCTCGCCCTCGCCACACTCTTCACAGACGGTCACTTCGCCCGCACGCCCTCCGCACCCTCACCTTCCCAACCCTCCCCTTTCTTCGAGCTCAGAAGTCAGAAATGCCACCTCGGGAACATTTGGATTTTGCCAAGCACGAGACGTGAGGTCCCAGGTTGAATGGGACCAGCAGCCTCTGCGCGTGGTTTCATCTACATATGCCACGCCTCTGCCATGACGTCTTCAGCGCGCCTGTCTGTCTCCCACCCGGACCTACGAAGGCCCTCGAGAGACCCGCCCCAGACCCGTGGTGTCTTCATTCCAGCGAAAAGCCTTCATTCAGCCCAGTTTGTTCTGGTCAGCCCAGACTCATCCGCGCGAATAGAGTGTCAATTAAACGTCAGATACCGCCCTCAGTTTCCTCGTCAACTTAATGTGTAATTTTTTTTTTTTAGCCCTCGTGAGTCTTCCTGAATATGAATGCTTATAATCTCAGACTATGTACTAACCTAATCGCGTAACAGTGAAAGGAAAACTTGAAGAATGTCAGGGCAAAGTGTCCCTATACTAGGTAAACGCGGGGGGCGGGGAGGGGTGTTGAAGAGTCTCTCAAAATCAAATGAACAGAAACGGAAGATGCCACATTTCTATCGCCGGGGGTTACCCGGACTTGCCTTTTCTTTACCATAGAAGAGGATTGATGCTCCAGGCTGAGAAGAAGTTAAAGGTGGTCACGCGTGCATCCATCCCATATATAAAGAAAATGATTAAGCTTTTGTGTGTTCCTGGTCGTCGGTGCTGTGGAGAAAAACAGGGCAGGATAGAGAACTAGGGGATGTATGACCCGAGGGGAAAAAACGATTGCTGGTTGCTTCAGGAAGAGTTTCCTTTATCAGTGTGTACTTCCTGTGAACGAAGGATTCTCTTGTGTAACCCAGTTCAATGATCAAAATAAAGAATTTGGAAACGTACATGACATATGCTCTTTGACCGTTGTAGCAGGTTGATATTTATAAATTCCAAAAAAAGTCATTTGATTATGTTTGTAAACTGGTCTGTTCCTTTTGGCCGTGATACCCTTTGCTTGTATTAAATCAAAGGTTTGGGGATTTTTTACTTTATTTTTGTACATTTGATAATTGAAAATATAAACAATTAAAAACTAAAAAGCATTTCTTCAGGTGTTTTTTTGTTTGTTTTTTGCCATTTGTATTTCTTCTTTGGACAAACGTCTATTCAAGTCTTTTGCCCATTTTTTAATTGGGTCGTTTGTCTTTTTAATTTTTGAGTTGTAACATCTCTTTTTATATCCTGGATATTAAACCCGTATCGGATATGTGATTTCCAAATATATTTTCCCATTGAGTCAGATGCCTTTTCACTTTCTTGACAAATTCCTGTGAGGAGCAAAATGGTTTCATTTTGAGAAGGTCCCATTTATCTATTTTTTCTTTTGTTCCGTGTGCTTTGGGTGTAAGGTCCAAGAAACCACCACCAACTACAAGGTCTTGATGTTTTCCTACATTTTCTTCTAGTAGTTTTATGATCCTGATTTTTATATTTAGATCTTTGATCCATTCTGAGTTGATGCTTATATAGGGAGTGAGATAGGGGTCTTCTTTGATTCTTTTGGTTATAGATATCCAGTTCTCCCAGCACCATTTGTTGAAGAGACAGTTTTGTCCCATTAACACGGACTTGGTAGGTTTGTCAAAAATCAGATGACTGACGGATGAATCTGGAGGACATTATGCTGAGTGAAGCAAGCCTCTGCTCTTATTGATTACTATTTGCAGGGAGTATCTTTTCCCAATTTTTCATTTTCAGCCGGTCTAAGATGAGTTTCTTGTAAGCAGCATATGGATGGCTCATGTTTTTTTATCCATTCTGTCAGCTTGTATCTTTTGATGGGGAGTTTAATCCATTCACATTCAATGATATTTCTGTAAATGCATTATTTATTTCCATCATTTTATTTTTTGGTTTTCATATGTCATATCATAGTTTCATTTGTTTTTTACTCTTTTAGTTATCCTTTCTGCTATATTTCTACTCTACTGTCCTCTTTTTATTTCAGGTTCTAAGGCTTCCTTTAATATTTCCTGCAAAGGTGGATTCTTCTTTGCAAACTCCCTTAGTTTCTGTTTGTTTGTGAATATTTTATACTCACCTTCATATTTGAAGGACAATTTTGCTGGATAAAGGATTCTCAGCTGGCAGTTTTTCTCTTTCAGTATCTTAATTGTATCATACCACTGTCTTCTTGTCTCCACGGTTTCAGAAGTGCGATCTGCACTAAGTCTTACTGGCCATCCCTTTTTTGTGATGGTTTGCTTCTCCCTTGCTGCTGTGAGAATTTTCTCTTTATCTTTGACATTTGGCATTCTGAGTAGTATGTGTCTAAGAGTAGTTCTATTCGGATTTATTATGATTGGGTAAGGTGTGCATTTGGACATGCGCTTCTCAGACATTTAAGTTCATAAATAATATCAACCTGCTACAACGGTCAAAGAGCATATGTCATGTACGTTTCCAAATTCTTTATTTTGATCATTGAACTGGGTTACACAAGAGAATCCTTCGTTCACAGGAAGTACACACTGATAAAGGAAACTCTTCCTGAAGCAACCAGCAATCGTTTTTTCCCCTCGGGTCATACATCCCCTAGTTCTCTATCCTGCCCTGTTTTTCTCCACAGCACCGACGACCAGGAACACACAAAAGCTTAATCATTTTCTTTATATATGGGATGGATGCACGCGTGACCACCTTTAACTTCTTCTCAGCCTGGAGCATCAATCCTCTTCTATGGTAAAGAAAAGGCAAGTCCGGGTAACCCCCGGCGATAGAAATGTGGCATCTTCCGTTTCTGTTCATTTGATTTTGAGAGACTCTTCAACACCCCTCCCCGCCCCCCGCGTTTACCTAGTATAGGGACACTTTGCCCTGACATTCTTCAAGTTTTCCTTTCACTGTTACGCGATTAGGTTAGTACATAGTCTGAGATTATAAGCATTCATATTCAGGAAGACTCACGAGGGCTAAAAAAAAAAAATTACACATTAAGTTGACGAGGAAACTGAGGGCGGTATCTGACGTTTAATTGACACTCTATTCGCGCGGATGAGTCTGGGCTGACCAGAACAAACTGGGCTGAATGAAGGCTTTTCGCTGGAATGAAGACACCACGGGTCTGGGGCGGGTCTCTCGAGGGCCTTCGTAGGTCCGGGTGGGAGACAGACAGGCGCGCTGAAGACGTCATGGCAGAGGCGTGGCATATGTAGATGAAACCACGCGCAGAGGCTGCTGGTCCCATTCAACCTGGGACCTCACGTCTCGTGCTTGGCAAAATCCAAATGTTCCCGAGGTGGCATTTCTGACTTCTGAGCTCGAAGAAAGGGGAGGGTTGGGAAGGTGAGGGTGCGGAGGGCGTGCGGGCGAAGTGACCGTCTGTGAAGAGTGTGGCGAGGGCGAGGGCGGGGAGGGAGGCGGGCAGTGCAACTCATACTTACCTGGCAGGGGAGATACCATGATCACGAAGGTGGTTTTCCCAGGGCGAGGCTTATCCATTGCACTCCGGATGTGCTGACCCCTGCGATTTCCCCAAATGTGGGAAACTCGACTGCATAATTTGTGGTAGTGGGGGACTGCGTTCGCGCTCTCCCCTGTTCTCTACGTGTCTAAGGTCAGCGTTAGTTTGGGTGTTTCATGTATGTCTCGTGAGGTCTGTGTTGTGGTAAGAGGATGCTGTAGTTGGTCTCTCTCTTTTCCCTCTACTGCTATTTTTCTTACGCTAACGTCTTTTAGAACAATGCTGTCTTAGAAATAGTCGTTCCTCAACTGCTCTTCTGAATGAGCCCCGGACAACCAGTATCTCTATGTCAATGTTACGGGTTCTTCCTTACCGCAAGGTTAACTACGAACCTAGCAACCAGGGTACTTTGGTGTGTGGTTACCGCCTCACCCCTTTATGTTTGTTCATTCCTCAATCTTGAGGGATTTGGCATGATGTCTGCTCTGGAGGACTCAGATATATCATGGGGCGGATGGAAGGAATTGTTGCAGTTATAGATACGTCTTGTTTTGGGGGTGTGGGGGGGGAGTAGGAGTTGTCCATCATCACCGTTTTGTTGGTTGTCCAGGACAAGCCTGAAGACCTGGAGAGTAGGAGTTGGCCGCAACGACATTCAGGGCTCAACCAGCATATGAAGACTCCAAAGTTTAAGTCTCTGAGATACATATTTAATGGGTATATTGAGAATTATATGTTCAAATAAAAGGAGTAGAAGAATCATGAGTAGGGGAATTATAAATGAGTGTAGCTATGTTATTTTGGGAAAGTAGATTATCATATATCTCCCAATAGGGCCCGCCGAGGAGGTGTCGATATCCCATGAGGCTATGTGCCTCTGGTGTTCGGACGTCCTTAGAGCACTGGGGAGCGCTTTTGTTTGAGGCTTTGTTTACTGTGGCAGTTCGTGAAATCTGCCTGCATAAGCGTAACCTCCCGGACTCACTTTGGACTCTCTTAGCCTTAAGTATATATATAAATGTTGGTCTAGGTATTTTCCCAAATGCATGGCTGGTTATAGCGCTTGGTACTAATCCCTCGGTACCAGGGCGTCCTACTTCTTGACACAATAGCTGGTTTGCACTTCACTCCCATATTGTTGCGAAAGTGTTCCGTGTCTCAAATTGGCTTCTTGCTTTGGTTTTGGGGCTTCCGAGTCCTCTTCAAGAAACATGGCCCACATTCTAATACCCCTCCAAAGGCTCAGCAGCCTGCCTTCTCAACGGGCACCCAACCTACCCACTCTTCCCTGCTTAATTTCCCCCGTACTAGTCGTCACCACCGAAACACCTTGCTCCAGCATTAAGTAGCACTTGGGAGCTTGTTAGGAATGCAGAGGTTCTTAGGCCGCCACCTTCGCAAGCTTTACAGAACCAGAACATCCATGTTAACAAGACCCCTCCCCCCCCCAACTGACTAAAGTTTGAGAAGCACTGATCTAACATACTACATATTTTCGTCTCCTGTGCAGTCACTCAATCTAACTTTTAAAATTCACTCTTCAAAGTAACGTTCATTTTAATCAGAAAAGTCAGAGCCGGTCTCACCCGCCTGAGTAACGGTCCGACGTCCCTGGGTGACCGACGGGCGCGCTGGAGACGTCACGGCAAGGGCGTGGCGTATGTAGATGAGCAGGGCGCGCAGAGGCTGCTGGTCCTACCCAGCCTGGGTATCCACGTCTCTGCTTGGCAAAATCCAAATGTTCCCGAGGTGGCGTTTCTAACGTCTGAGGTGGAAGAGAGGGGCTTTGGGAAGGTGAGGGTGCGGAGGGTGCGGAGGGCGCGCGGGCGAAGTGACCGTCTGTGTAGAGCGTGGCCAGAGCGAGGGCGGGGAGGGAGGCGGGCGGAGCAACTCATACTTACCTGGCAGGGGAGATACCATGATCACGAAGGTGGTTTTCCCAGGGCGAGGCTTATCCATTGCACTCCGGATGTGCTGACCCCTGCGATTTCCCCAAATGCGGGAAACTCGACTGCATAATTTGTGGTAGTGGGGGACTGCGTTCGCGCTCTCCCCTGGTTTTTTTCGGGTTGACTAAGGTTAGACTAGACATGGGTTTCTATGCTTTTGTTTTTCGAGGGTGAGTGGCTGCTCTGCGTCTTCCAGAAGGCTTGTCTGAATTTCAGGGCTCTGGGTATACCGAGGCCTGTGAGGTTTCTCTTGTATTTTTCTTTAGTTCCCTTTGCTGTGGTTTCCTTTTGCGCTTACAACCAGAGAATACCAAGCTTACTTTGAAACCCCGCGGGAAGCTCTTCGCACGCCCGTAATTATATTTTCATATAGCCTACTTTCCCGGACTGTAAACTCCAGTCCATTGTTCTTGCCGCAAAGGTCCTAACTTCCGGAAGGCTTTGCTTTGGTTGTGAGGCTGGCGCCATAAGCGAGAAGGGGTCTTGGGGAGTCCTCTTTAGAAAACTTGGCCTGTACCCGTTAAGACTCAGGAAGCCTGCCTTCTCACAAGGCACACTCTTTAACCGCTCTTTCCTACCCGTCCCCGTCCTTTTTCCATAGTATTCGTGGCCACTGAACACCTTGCTTTTCAAAGTGTTGTCCTTGACCAGCTGCTTCAGCATCACCTGGCTTCTGGGAGCTGGTTGGGAATGCACCAGTCTTAGACCCCCACCTTTACAAGAGCTACTGAATCGGAATTTGCATTTTAGCAGGACCCCAAATAGATTCTATGCACATCAACGTTTGAGAAGTGCTGATCTAACGTGCTGTATATTTTCACTTCCTGAATCAACTTCACACACCAAAATATAAGTTCCATGAGATCAAGGAATTTTGTCTATGTTGTTGACAGCTCCTATCCACAGTCGGCTAGAACAGTGCCTGGCGATATAATAGGCTCTTAATATATTTGTTGGATTACCTTAATTGAATTGTCTTCAGGCTTACCAGATGTCCATCCAAAGGAAATGTTCCCCAGCAGGATCCCAGGTTCTAGCTCCGAGCCCACACAAGGGCTTCCTTAGTAATTTCTCTTAACACCATTTGCTTGAGCCCCTAGGTGAGTGCTACAAAAACAGCCCCTGAGCCCAAGGGGAGGATTCACTAGTCCACATCATCAGCCTCCAACCCGGCCTCATTTAGCCCCCTCTCACTTTGGGAGAATGTGATCATTTTACAGACATCAGAAAGTGCAAGTCAAGGGTAGGTACCTTCCATTTCGCACATACCTGCCCCATTCTATTTATCCAGTAAGGGTTGATGAATGGGCGTTATTACAGGTAAGTCCAGAATCTCAACCCATTGCTTCACTCTGGATCAAGACACCACCATCTTGCCTGGTGTTAGGTATGGACTGAATTGTGTCCTCCAAAAGGAGATTTTGGGGGAACGGATGTGGCTCCAGCGATTGAGCGCCCACCTCCCACATGGGTGCCTCCTGAAAAAAAACAAACACAAACAACAAGCAAAACGAACGAGAGAAAAAACAAAACAAAACAACAACAACAACAACAACAACACAACAACAACAACTCAGGGAAGCCGAAGTGGGTCAGTGATTGAGTGCTGGCTTCCCACATACGAGGTCCCGGGTTCATTCCCCCAGTGTAACCGTTGGCCAATTTGATGTAATTATGAATTCCAAAAATATAATTGGATCATGCTTGTAAACTGATCTGTTAATCTGGGCATGATTAGGTTATGATTAGGGTGTTGAGCCCCACCCCTTGGTGGGTGGGGAATCAAATATAAAAGGCATGGCAAGAGCAGTTTTGAGAAGCAGTCTTTTGAGAAGCAGTTTTGATGTTGGAAAGAAGGCCCCA
>JAQZBX010101450.1:0-11261 GCA_029593785.1 Cabassous unicinctus
AAATGCCATGTGTGGCTAAACCCATATTTGGTGTGCCTAAAACACACACTTGCTTATATACCTGACTTCAACCTGAGGTTAACAAAACAGACACAGCTAAAGGAGGATTTGTTATTTTTAAATAAGAACTTGCCAAGACTAAGAAATCACTTTTGTGTGATGCTTTGACTTCTACTGGAGTTAAAAATCACAAATGTAGTTGAAGTGGAGATGCTATTATAAAACTGGCATTTACTATGACTAAGAATTCACAGGTATGGTAAAGTATCATTTGTTCCACTTAAATCAGGACAAGCTGTTGCAAAGAAATCACATTCATGGCTCTATCTGCACTTCTACTAGATTCAGAAATCATAGTGAAGGCTAACCAGGACCTACTCTGTTTAAACTCAGGATTTGTTAAGACAAAGTAATTGCAGGCACAGCAAAAACATGTCCTGATAGAATTAATAGCAAATAAGGACTCCTGTATATGGTCCTAAAGCATGTGGTCCAAAGAATGAGTAATTGGCAGGAATGATGACCTATGCAAAATACTCCCCACCTTTCAAAGATGAGAACTTGTAATCCACACTGTCCTCACACTTCCTCAATTATACCACAAAAGAAATGCAAAGATTAATAAACCACTTAGTCCTATGCTTGTGATTAACATCCATGGATGTAAAACACGATAAAATATTGCCCTTTTAAAAATATTTAAAAAAATTTTTAAAGATACTTAGATTGCATAAATGTTACACAAAAATATAGGGATTCCCATATGCCCTATCTCCCACACCTCCCACAACCTCCCACAGAAACATCCTTCATTAGTGCGGCATTTTAACTGCAATTGATAAACACATCCTGGGGTTTTTCCCTTAAACATGGACCATAGTTCACCTTGTAGACCACACACTCTCCCATGCAGTTCTGCATGTTATATGATGATATAAAATGGCCTATATCTGTCATTGCAATGTCACTCCGGATAATTCCCAAGTCTAGAAAAAGCCCCTTATTACAAATGCTTTTCCCTCTCCCTGTCCACAGAGCCTCCAGTGGCCACTGGCTCCACATCAATTTTGTATTTTAATTCCATTGTTAGAATCACAATATGTCTATAGTAGAATACCAGAAAGTCCACTCTAGCCCATTACTCTTCCCCCCATTCTGAGGAGTCTGGGATGGTGATGCCCACTCAACCTCCAATTGAGAGGGGTTTATATCCTATGGGGAGGATGGATGGGATTATCTGCCTGCAGCTGCAAACTCTCTCCATTCCCTGGGATGACTGTTGTCCATCATCATTTCCCCGCCAGTTGTCCTGTGTGAGTCCAATCAGCTGAAGAGTAGGAGTTGCTGCTCCACCAAGGTTCCAGGTTCAGCTGGCACATGAACAGCCCAAAGACTCCGGTCTCTGGAAGTACACCTACAAACTCTGGCACTAAGTATAATTTAAAATAGAAGGGATAGATGAGCCATGTGCAGGGAAGACATAGTTGAGTCCAAGTCTATCCCTCTCAGGAGCACAAAATCCAAAGTAGAGCTCTCTGGCAAGGCACCAAACTCCAGAGGTATCCACCCTGACATAGGTCCTGGGTGTCTCCAGACACCTCAGGAGCCCCACTATTTAGGGTGATATCCACTTTGGAACTCTATGAGATCCTACTGAGATGTGTGTAAGTGTTACCTCTGGGATGACCTCCTGACTCATTTTGGAGTCTCTTAGCCATATAAACTCATTTGTCCTTACTTTTTCCCCCTTTTATTCAAGGTCTTTTTCCAGTTGCATTGCCAGTTGGCATTTGTTAGCAATCCCTTGGTGCCAGGGATGCTCATCCTTGGGAGTCATGTTCCATGCTGGGAGGAAGGTAATATAAGCATATGCTGAGTTTGGCTAATAGATGGGCACATTTGAGTAACAAGGAGGTTCTCAGAAGACAGGCCTTAGGCACCCATAACAATAGGTTAAGTTTCAATTTCAAGAGCAACGGCTCATAAGGCTAGTCATCAATATCAAGAGCTCATCAGTGGATCATCCTCCTTCATCAGTCACTTCCCCTGCACTTGGGGGACTGTTGCTGCTCCCTTAGAGAATGTGACAGAGCTCTCCAGGATGGGAATTCAGTATTCTCTCATTTATTGAGCAATTCTCCACCCACTGTGAGAATGCCCTGTGAACATTTGAACATTTTTATATATCTTATATTTATTCTCAGGTGAACTTCCTGCCATGCATCCCCCATCCCTGACACCCCACACCAATGATCCTCGCCTATGCCAGTTGTAACCCTTCTGTAATCCAAATCTTCTTCAAAGATGAAGCCATTTCAATAGATGAATACAATTAATAGGAAAATGAAATAATAATTTGTTTAAATGTAAGAGATAAAATACATGCAAATTTAAAAAAACTAAAATAAAATGAAATTTTAAAATTGGGATTTTCAAAAAATGAAAAATAGAAAAAAAAAATTTTTGACCTTTTGCCTTTCATCACTGCAATATGTGGTGTCCAATCTGTACCGTGGCAGCTTTTCCCTCACATTCCCCACATTTATGTAATCTAAATCATCTTTAAAAATGAAGGGAATAAACAAAATTTTATTTGGAAATTGTCATGTTCATGTTATATTTCTTCAAACTATTGTTTTTGTTTCTCATTAAATCTCCTACAGTTGTGTTTTATATTTGATAATCAACATGATTCATTACATTTATGTTTTTATCATTTTAAATATTTTATTATACTCCTCTTGTTAGAAATAAAACTCTCAGGCACATTTTTTTGGAAAAAATATATCTTTTATAAAATATTACTCCCATACATTTTTATGACATGTGATTTCACATTAATTTAGCTCATGGTTAACATCTGCCTTTGTTTATAAGAATAGTATTTCATTGTGTTTTACACACATGAATTGTATTTGCATTAGGCAGTGCAGTTTATCAATCTTTGCTATTTCTTTGGCATAGATCCACAATGCTCAGGACTGCTTTGGTCACCTTTTCTTAGGATTTCTTATTAATATGTTGCTCTGTTGTCAGTCTTTCTGATCACCTATTCTGACTGCAAGGTTTAGAACTACATGTAAAATTCTTTCAGATTACTAGCCATATTTCTATTTCATTTTGGAGTTTTTGTGATTTCTTGGTTTCCTAGAGTTCACAGTTTAGACAAAGTGTTTTCTGATTTCCCTTTCTGAGATTTCTAAATCTTGTAGAATTCAGGGCATAACAGTGAATGTGATTTCTCAGTCATAGAAATTCCTGGTAAAAATGAACAAGTACTGGCTTAGCTCTGCTAGACTACACAGAGGCAAGTTTTTCCATGATAGCGCCAGTGGTGGTGCCAGGTTGAATGTGTTTGGATGCCAGTGTCTCTCCTTTGGACCACCAGGATGTTTCTTGTAAACCCAAACTATTGCATTTCTGAGTATACAGACAACTAAAGAAAAGAAGGACAGCTAATGGGAGATTAGCTATTTCCAAAGCAGAACTTCCTACAACTAAGGATTACCAGGCCTTGGAAAACAGTATTTTTTTGTCCAAAATATAGCTTTTCCAATATATTCTGAGATCACCTTGAGAGAAAAGAAACAAGCTTAATTGAAGGGTGACTTCCATTTGGGAAAGCTCAACTTGATATGACCGAGAAATAAAGGTGTTGCTAAACTGATATCTGTTATACCTAAAATATAACATTTGCCATAGGCACTGACACCTATGGAAATAAAATTGATAAACTAAAGTGATATTTTATTGCAAAACGCAACTTTACATGACTAGAAATGTGCAGGCATATCTAAACCAGAACCTCCAATTCCTATGATATCACATTCTGGCTATATCTAGAGTTCGCTATACACTGCCATTGCTCAGAATAAATGAAAAAAAAAAACAAAAAACCCTACATAAATCAGGACTAGTGCTTGTCATCCCAAACAAGTTAAAAAATACTGAGCTTGGATAACCCAATAATTTTAATGTCTAAAATATAACATTTGCAGATATACACCAACTTCTACTTAAGGTAAACAAAATGAGAATAACTTAAAGGAGGCTAGAAACTGTGAAATTGAACTTGCTAAAATTCAGAAATGGAAGCATGGTTAAAGTGATACTTTTTAATAGATAAAATATCACCTGCACTGATTTACCTCTATTTCTATTCAAGATAATAAAAGAATCATTTAAGGGATTTTCTATTGCAAAACCTGAACAGTTCTTTTCTTCTCCTTTCTTTTTACAAGAGTCCCAATAGCATACTCTTATAAGTACCAAAACAATTTTTGAACAATATATAAGTGATTTTGGACAGTCGTTGAATAAATCTTCAGTGTCTTACCTTGGGATTTCCATGACATAGACCTTGAGATAATGGTTTGAATAAAAATAGTTCTATTGGGAAGTGTAGGGAACACCAGCAGGGAAGGAAGGAGGTGATGCAGGAAATGTAAAGCTGCAAATAAACAGTGCATATCAAGTCAACTTAAATTGTGGTTGTTTGTGCTCAACCATACAGCAAGTCTCTACAAATCTCAAATCAAAAGGATTAAAATCATATATATGGGGATTGTGGGAACATGAGCAATGGGTTAGACATATAAATCTTATCTGTCACTAAAACAACAAAGAAAAAGCCAGAGACTGCCATGGGGACCTGCTTTGGGGAACAGCAAACCAGGGCACTGCTTACCAACTCCCAGAAGATTGAGGGTCAGAGACATCAAGAAGCCAAACCAGGTACTCAAATATAGGCAAATCTCTCACACAAAAAAAACAAAACAGCTGAGTGGGGGCAAGATCCTGCCCAAGAGAGCTGTTTTGGGAACACACAGTAGGAAGCTTCAGGGTATCAAACTGGAGGGAGATGGACAAAGATAAATTCCTCAAGGCACTGATGGCTTGATTCTTGTTTATTGTGTTTCCTTTTCCTTAATTTCTCCTTTTCTGTGTATACCTATTTTGCATCCCAAGGCTATCTCTTTTCCCTCCCCCATCCTTCTATCTTCTGCTTTCTGTTGTTGTTCTTACATTCCACCTCTCTTTGTTTAGCCCCCATTTTTTCTGGTTTTTATTTCTTCCTCATATATCCTGTTTTCTTTCTTTTATCAACTTTTTTCTTTGTCTCTTTTCTTTTCTCTTTCCCTATCTCTTCACCATACTGGCCATAATTCAGTCTATATATTTTTCTCTGTTTCGTTTCCCATTTCATTGTGGTACCCCACTTGTCTATTCCTATTACTCTACACTGCTTACATGAGTTAAATATTCATTTTACAAGGTCTTAAGTGTTTGGTCTTTTAACAATTGCTATTATTATTACTATTATCCTTTGACTTTTCTTACCTCTTTCACTTTCTCTGGCCATAAATTTTCCTTCAAGGAAACATAGATGACAGCAATGAAATAGAAGAAGAACAAAGTGTTAAGAGAAAACTTAATACAGACACAAAAACAGCAATGAAATAAAACCATGGAATAAAGAAAGAAGGTAATCAATGGAATAAACTCATCAAGACAAAAAGATGACCAGAGGGCCACAAAAAGTTACAAACCATATAAGAACCAGGAAGACATGGCTGAGTCAAATGAACAAACTAAAAACCAGGAAGAGGTGCAGAACAATGAACTACTAATCAAAGCTGTCCAAACAAATATCATGGACCACCTTAATGAAGTGGAGGAAGAGATTAAGGATATTAAGAAGAAACTGGGAGAACATACTGAAGAAATTGTAAACATACATTAAAAGATAACAGATACAATGGTGATGAATGGCAAACTCCAAAAAATCAAAAAGACACTCAAAGTACATAATAGTAGATTTGAACAGTCAGAGGAAAAATTAGTGATGTGGAAGACAGTACATCTGAAATAGAACAGATAGATTAAAAGATTGAAAAAATCCAGCAGGATCTTAGGGGTTTGAGTGACAGCAGAAAATGAACAAACATATGCATTATTGGAGTCCCAGGGGGACAAGAAAAGGAAAGGAGACAGAAGGAGTGTTGGAGGAAATAATGGCTGAAAACTTTCCAACCTTATTGGAAGAGATGGATGTACAAGTACAGGAAGAACAGCACACTCCAAACAATATAAATCCCAAAAGGCTGACTCCAAGACATAACTTAACAAACTGCCCAATGATTAAGACAAAGAGAAAATCCTGAAAGCAGCAAGAGAAAAGAGAACCATCACATACAAGGGAAGCTCGATAAGATTAAGTGCTAATTTCTCATCTGAAATCATGAGGGCAAGAAGGCAGTGGTATGACATAGTCAAGGCACCAAAAGAAAGAAAACTTCCAGCCAAGAATTCTTTATCCAGCAAAGCATGCATTCAAAAATGATGGAGAGTTCAAAATATTCACAGATAAATAGAAATTAAGAGAGAATACCAGTAAGAAACTTTCCCTTCAAGAAATACTAAAGGGAATTCTGCAGTTTGAAAGGGAAAAAACAGGAGACAGAGAGCTAGAGGAGAGTGTAAGAACAACTGAAAATACAAAAAGAGGGGAAAAAAAAGTATGACCCACGTAAAATATGGCTGATGTAAGAAATTCCTTGAGAGTAATAACACTGAATGTTAATGGATTAAACTCAGCAGTCAATAGATACAGATTGTCAGAATGGATTAGGAAACATGACTCAGCTATATGTTGTCTATGAGAAATCCACCTTAGAACCAGGGATTCAAGGAGGCTGAAAGTGAATGGCTGGAAAACAATCTTACAAGTAAACAACAACCAAAAAAAGGGGAGGAGCATCTATATTAATATCGGATAAAATAGACTTTAAATGCAAAACTATTTTAACAGACAAAGATGGACACTATTTATTAGTGAATGGAGTAATACTTCAAGAACAAAGAACAATCATAAACATTTACACACCTTACAGGGGCACCTCAAAACACATGAGGCAAAAACTGGAAATGCTAAGTGGAGAAACAGATGTCTCTACAATTATAGTGGGGGTCTTTAATTCACCATTATCACCATTATACAGAACATCTCAACAAAGAATCAATGAAGAAACAAAGACTTTGATTAATACAATAGAGGATCTGGACCTAATAGACATATACAGAACACTACACACAAATACATTGGGATATACATTCTTCTTGAGTGCACATGGATCACACACCAAGATAGACCACATGCTGGGCCACAGAAAAAAATCTCAATGACTTCAGAAAGGTTGATAATATACAAAGTAATTTCTCTGACCACAATGGAATTAAATTTGAAATCAGTGAGTGCCAGAGAACCAGATTAGGCACAAAAAAAACAAACAGTGAGTCAAGGATAAAATCTCAAAAGAAATCAGTCACTATCTTGAAGTGAATGAAAATGATAAAACAACATATTAAAACCTATGGGATGTAAGCGAAACATTCACTATATTAGAGCATGTTTCCCCAGACCTAGATTTTCTTCCTAGGCCTGGTTTTTTGAATGCTGGTGATAAACTAAGCCTGATTTATTAAATGACCATCCTGTATGGGAAAAGACTATAAATCTGGGTACCTTTGGTCAACCTTGAGACATATAGCAGGGGTACAGATGTGTATTGAGTGGTTGGGCATCCCTCTCCCATGTGCAGGGACCTGGGTTCGATCCCTGGGACCTCCCAGTAAAAATAAAAAAAGAAAAATAGAGAATGTGTGTGGGCCACCAAGTGCCATGCACAGGTGCACCATCTAGCCCCGTGAGCTGGTATGCCATCAAGCCCTGTGTGAGGGTGCATCGCCAGGCCACGTGAGTGGGTGAGCCATCAGGCCCCATGCATGGGTGCACTGCCAGGCCCCATGAGTCATGTAGTAAGATGATGACATAGCAGGAGAATGACACAAGGGAGAGCCAAGATGAGACATGCCAAAAAACCAGGAACTAAGGTGATTCAGGTGGTAGGATGCCTCTTTCCCACATCAGAGTTTCTGAAGATCAAATTTCAGTGAAGACAGGAGGGGAAGAATGAGAAGAGAGGGCAGGAAATGGACTCAAAGTGTTGCCCTATGAAGGGACACAGAAAAAGCAAAAATGGGTGGGAGAGTTAAAAATGGACAAAAGTAAATAAAAAATGAATAAATCCTCAAAAAATGTATAGGGAAGGAAGATACGAACTACAGTTAGTACTAATACTTTGATGATGCTCTTTCATGATTTGTTAATAAATGTTTCAGTACAATGCAGGGTGTTTGGGGGGGGGGTGATGTGTGGGAGCCCTGTATGATATTATGCATGTTTGTTTTGTAAGTTCACAATGTTTACTGAACACTTATTGTTTATGTATGATCATGTATGAAATATATACTTCAATAAATTGTTTAAAAAAAAATATGGGAGGCAGCAAAAGCTGTACAGAGAGGGAAATTCATAGCCCTAAATGCATATATCAAAATAGAAGAAAGAGCTAAACTTGAACACTTAACTGCAAACATGGAAAAATTGGAAAAACAACAGCAAACTAACCCAAAAGGAAGTAGATAGAAGGAAATAACAAAGATTAGAGCAGAACTAAATGAAATAGAAAATAAGAATGCACTAGAAAAATAAAGACAAAAGCTCGCTCTTTGAGATCAATAAAATGTACAAACCCTTAGCCATACTAACAAGGAAAAAAAGAGATTGGATGCAAATACACAAAATAAGAAATGAGGAAGGGGATATCACCACTGACCCTACCGAAATTAAGAGAATACTTTGAAAAATTATATGCCTAAGAATGATAAATTAGAGGAAATGGACCAATTCCTAGAATCTCACAAGCAGCCTACATTGACAAAAGAAGAAATTGATGAATTCAACAGTCCATTTACAAATAACAAGATAGACCCAGTCATCAAAAATTTCCCAATTAAGGCGTGCACAGGCCCTGATGGCTTCACAGGTGAATTTTACCAAATATTCCAGAAAGAACAAACACCAATCCAGCTTAAGATTTTCCAAAAAAATTGAAGTAGAAGTATCATTGTCTAACTCATTCTATGATGAAAAAATTACCCTAATATCAAGCCTAACAAAGATGCCACAAGAAAGGATGAACCTAGATGTTAAAATCCTCAACAAAATACTTTCTAAACACATTCAACAACATATCAAGTGAATTATACAGCATTACCAAGTCAGTTTCATTCCGGGTATGCAAGGATGGTTCAACATAAGAAAATCAATCAATATAATACACCACATAAAGAGATTAAAAGAAAGAAATCACATGATCTTCTCTATAGACATAGAAAAATGTTTTGACTAAATACAGCACGATTTCCTGATAAAAACACTACAAAACATAGGACTAGATGAAAGCTTTCTGAACATGATAAAGGGTATATATGAAAAACCCACTGCTAACATCCTATACAATGGTGAAATGCTAAAACACGTTCCCTCTAAGATTGGGAAGAAGATAAGGATGCCCACTATCACTATTTCTCTTTAATATTGTCTTAAAAGTACTTGCTCAAGCACTGAGGCAAGAAAAAGATATAAAAGACATCCAAATTGGAATGAAGAAGTAAAAATTTCACTATTGCACATGACATGATACTATACATAAAAAGTCCTGAGAAATCTACAACAAAACTTCTAGAACTTATAAATTGGTTCAGTAAAGTTGCAGGGTATATCAATGCTCAAAAATCAGTAGCATTTCTGTATACCAATAACAAGCAAACTGAGGAGGAAATCAAGTAAAAAATATCTTTTACAATAGTAACTAAAAGAATCAAATACCTAGGAATAACTTTTACTAAAGATGTAAATTACATATATACAGAAACCTACACAACACTGTTAAAGGAAATCAAAGAAGACTTAAATAAATGGAAAAATATTCCCTGCTCATGGATGGGAAGACTAACCATCATCAAGATGTCTATCCTACCCAAACTAATCTACAGATTCAATGCAATTCCAATAAAAATCAACAAAGCATTTCTTAATGAATTGGAAAAACTAATTATAAAATGTATTAGGAAGGGTAAGAGGCTCTGAGTCACAAAAGGCATATTGAAAAAGAAAAATGAATTTGAAGGTATCACACTACCGGACTTTAAAACATATTACATTGAGCTGTAGGGTAGGAGTTGCAGCTCCACCTGAGATTCCAGGCACAGCTGGCACATTGGTAGACTGGAGGCTCCAGTCTCTGGAAGTAAACCTAACAACTCCAGCATCACATATAAGTTTGAAGAGAAGAGACTGATGGGCCATGTGCAGGGAGGACTTATTTGAGTCCAACTCTGTCACTCTCATGAGCACAGATTCCACTGAAGAGCCCACTAATTAGGCATCAATCTCTGGGACTATCCCCACTTATATAGGACCTGGGGGTTTCCAGAGCCCTCAGGGGTCCCTCTGTGTGGGGTGATATCCACTTTGGTGTTCTATGAGATCCTATTGAGGTGTGTGTAAGCATTACCTCTGGGATGACCTCCCAACACTCTTTGAAGTCTCTTAGCCATGTTTACTCATTTTTCCTTACCTTTTCCCCCTTTTATTCAAGATCTTTTTCCAATTGTGTTGCCCGTTGGCACTTGGTATTAATCCCTTGTTGCCAGGGAGGCTCATCCCCAGGAGTCATATCCCACATTGGGGGGAGGGTAATGCATTCATATGCTGAGTTTGCCTTAGAGAGAGGCCACATTTGAGCAACAAGGAGCTCAATGGACTCATCCAAGTGGCCTGGCGAGGAGACGACGATGGGCAACGGCCATCCCAGGGAATGGAGCGGGCCTGCAGCTGCAGGCAGGATAAACCCATCCACCATATATATAGGATATGAGCCCTCTCTCACTTGGAGGTGGAGTGGACATCACCGTCCCAGTCCCCTCAGGATTGGGGGAGGAGCTGTGGACTAGAGCGGACTTGGTGGTGTTCTGCTGGAGACATATTATGATTCAAGCAATGGAAGAAATTGTAACAGTGAGGTGGAGCCGGTGGCCACTGGACGTTTTTGGGGCAGGGAGAGGAGGGGCAGTTGAAATACAGGGGCTTTTTTGGGACTTGGGGGTTGTCCTGAGTGGTGTTGAGGTGACGGATGTAGGCCATTTTCCATCAGTATATACCATGCAGAACTGTGTGGGAGAGAGTGTGGTCTATGATGTGAACTGTGGTCCATGCTCGGTGGCAAGGCCTCAGGATGTGTATATCCATTGCGGATGTTGTGTCACACGGATGAAGGATGAGGGTGTGGGATGTTGTTGGAGGTGTGGGAGGTGGGGAACATGGGAATCCATGTAATAAAATACATACATATATA
>JAQZBX010101451.1:0-11258 GCA_029593785.1 Cabassous unicinctus
AGAATTAGCCATTCAAAGTAGTTGTGAATTTAAGTAGAAAAAAAACATTTTCCTACCTAACCTTACTTAAACCCACTCACATCCAAATTATTTATAGTTAAAATCTACAGTTCTTACATAATCTTCCTCTCCAAGAATGATTAGCCATTAGGATTAGCGACACTGTGCTATCCCTGCACACTCTATTTACCTGGTGATCTATTCTATAACACTGACGATGAAGGAAGAAAGAAAGGAACAGTGCAATGAAAATCACAGCAAGGTTATCCTCCCACCAGCTAATGTAGCCCTCTTCAATGGATAACAGAAGCCTGACTAGGCATATTAGCTCACACAAGCACTGTACATCCTGTAGACCATATAGCTAATGCTGTACTATTCCTTAAGACATCTCCTTTTGAAAATATTCATTTTACTGAGGTCCTATGAGGTATTTATTATGTTGGCATATTAAAACATGTTTTTTCATCCTTGACAAACTCAGGAAGCAGGTAATATAATTTTATTTTAATAATGATAAAAGACTTAACTCAAACAATTTTCCCAAGGTGAACCTGATAGTAGGAAGTGGCAGAGTTAGATTTCTAAAGCTAATGCACTTTCCCTTAGAAAATCCTGTCTCATATTCTAAAAGTTTTCTAAAACAAATATTGAATAGCTTAGGAAATAATCTAAAGAATAGTAAAACTGTAAGGTATCATACCTTTTTTAAACTAGGAAAAAAGTTATTTTCTTCCACATAATCAGGGAGATATAATATAGAGTAAGGATGCACAATACTTTTTAAAGTAATTTGGTAGTAAATGCAGTTTGACCATATTTATCTTTAGTAATGTTCAGCTCAAAGTCTTACTGTCAGATCACATTTTCTCCAAATGAATAAATAATGCAAGAGAAGAAAACACTGGGGAGAGATTTTACCAGAACTAGGTACAATTATTTATAAAAATGAAAGAATTGAGTTTAAACTTTCGTAAGAACAATAATGAAGGAAGTAATTATAGGCATGCAAAGGAAACGTGATAAAACACACTATCAAAAAATATATTTATAAAAATAAAAGGCAGTTTTAAATATTCCCATCCTCTAGACAACTTGTTAGCATAAAAATTTGTGACATTTAAATTTTCCCAAGTGTTTTCCTTACACAAGTAAATTTCTTTTATTTGCAATTTTTATGTTTAGTGGTTCAGGATTAGCTTTCTTAAAGGCCTCCTGCTGGCACCTGAAGTAGTACCTTTCTTTGCTGGTGGTTCATCCTGTGGAAGTTTATTTTCACTTAATCTTTTTCTTCCTGAAGAAGTTTCAATTTTGCTGTCCTTAAGTACTTCAACTGTTTCATTGCAGGTCAATTTATTGTCCATTATTAAAGAAGATGTATTGGTCTTGTCCTAAGGCAAAAGAAATTAAAATTAATTCACACATAGAAAGCTACAACGAATGTAAAAACTATATAAATTACCTTTCAATAGTGTACCATAAAAACTTTTATGTCAAATTTGTTATAGCATTTTCTAAGTTATTTTCTAAGTCTCACCCTAAAATAACTGATAGCTGACAAATGAATATTAACTAATTTGTACTCATGGGTGGGGTGGAGGGAATCTGTCCTAAAATCAGTCAAGCTTGCAGTTTCACCTTGATACCTGAAAACAAATTCATCTTCAATGAATATCTACATGTATCTTCAAAGCTATACAGTCTACATAAAATTTTAAAACTGAACTCCTAGGTCAGTCATTTAGGTTTTTATTTTTTAAGGCAAAGACTATGCTTTCTAAAAGACAAACAGAAAGAGCATACAATAGTCTTATCAAAAGAAACTCATAGTTAAGTGCAAGTTATAGTGTAATCAAGGATATGGGCATTTAAAGACAAGGATTAAATAAATCCCTACTATGTAATGGTTGCAATCCATTTTGAAAAGAAAAAGCATATGAAAAATCAAAAAGCAAAATCAAACAAAGGACCATTTTACATCATAAAATCAGCAAATGCTATGGGTTATTAGGGGGAAAAAAAAAAAAAAAGGCAAAGTGTTTTTAGATATCCCCAAACAGAGGATATCATAAACAACAACCTCCATTAGTCCATTGCTGTTACTGATAAATGACAAAATCCTAGAATATACAGATCACGTTTCTGACAGTTTAAGAGTTTTCAAACACTTCAAAACAGATCCAGGCTCTTTCCTCCCCTACTCTTAGCACCTATCAGAACGACCTGGTCAGTTTTTTCTCTCCCCTTCAAACTATGCAATCATTACCAAAATTTATTTTCAGAAGTCAGTTATTGAAAGTTATTCAAAATAAACTGCATAAAATTTTTTCAACATTGGGAAAGAGTCTGCTTTCAAGACAAGCTTTGGAATAGTCACCCTAGATTAACAGTTAATCAGCACAGATAACTCACAAATTACTTTGAGTTTATTTATTTATATAGTTATGTGAATACTGTTTTAAGTTGGCTGATAAAACAGGGCCTACAGCCTATCTATAAAGGTTATTTATAGGCAAGGATTAATTATATTAGGAATGCTGCTTATTTTATTTTTCACTATTATTTAAACATTGCTAATTCATTGTGGTATGCTAACATATTACAGAAATAATACAATTCCATGTTAAATTTCCAACCATTTTCTTTGAAGTTGTAATGGCCTGAAATGCTCTGTCTCTGGCTTTCCTTTTTCTTGTATTTACTTTCCAAACCAAAGACCAGACTAAAAATCTAGGTCATGTGATCAGAGAAAAATGTATAGTAGATAGATAACCAAATAAAAGTACTGAAAGTCTGGAAGCCCATCAACTAAATTACTAGAAAAAGCCAAGCCTCAAGCCCCAAAGGCCTTACCTCCCTTATTTCACAAATCAATTTCCTCTTCTTTATCTCTTTTACTAACATCGACTACTCTAAATAAAAGCCTTCATCAACTATCGCTTGAATTCTTCCACGAGACTCCTATCTCTGCCTCCAGTCAAATTTCATCTCAATTCCAACCTCAGAATTTTCAAAAATATCTATTCAAAGTAAAAAATCAACTTTGGGGGAGCTGATGTGGCTCAGTGGTTGAGCACCGGCTTCCCATACACTAAGTCCTAGGTTCAATGCCCGGCCCCCGTACCTCCAAAAAATAAAAAAAACACCACACATCAACTTTGCTACTCCCCTGCTTAAAATTAATGGCTCCCTGCTGCCTACAGAATAAATCCAAACTCTAATGTGGGATTCAAGGCTTTCCACCATTTTACTGTAGCCTACTGTTACAGCCTCATCTCATCACTTCTTGCTTCAAACTTTCTTCAACAAATTGCTTGTACTTTCCTATATTGACTGAAAGATTTCTCAGTATCACAATTTTGTTCATTCTGATCCCTACACTTGAGAGACCAGTATATTTTCTCCCTCACTGCTACAAACTGCCTCCTCCCCTACTTTGAACTGGCTAAATTCTCTTCACCCTTTCAGTAACTGCTTAGTTATTTTTGTCTCCAGAAAGTATTCCCTAGACCTATTGTCAACTTCCTGCACATACCTACTACCAGTGGACTCATCACACATTGCATTATAATCATGTGTATACTGTTTCTCCCTTACTGGGGGATCCTTAAGGGGACTGATTTGATGAAACTGTGTAATTCCCAGAATCTAGCACAGTATCTGGCACACAGCAGACACTCAGTTTCTTGACTGAAATAAATCATTTTATGCTTCTTGACCTTACTCCTCTACCCTTATTAAAGGAGGTATTTCTCAGTTTCTCCCTGTACAGAAAAGTCAGATAGTTGAATAATGGATCTAATAAATACCAAAAGAGAGATCTGTTACTGGAGACAGAGGATGAGCTACTCTTCATGAAAGCTATTCATTTACTCCTGTAGCAACAAAAGCCCATGTAATATTCAGATGATTCAGGGAATGCTGGCGAGTATTAGAGCTTAACTGTCAAGATTCAAAGGAGGCTCAACAGCCACTTTTTACAAAATACCACCCTAGCCTCTCTGGGCAGAGCAGTTTGGCTATCAGTTTATTCAGACTATTATTATTTTGTTATCATTTATTTTAATCCATTTCTATATAAAAAAATATTTGAAGGGCCTGCAATTAAAAAGCAAACATAAAAGAAAACCACTTAAAAACAAGATAAAAAGACAAAAAAATACAAGCTGATCATCTTAGTCTAAACTAAATAAATATGAAATTATCTAAATTTGCATTTATGAAAGAGTAAAAAAATCCTTAAAAGCTTTACATTAATGTAATTTTTAAAAGAAAACATCCCTGCTATTAAGCATAAGAACAAGAGAGCACCATTGTATATAAAAACAAGGTTCTATGAAAAACAAACCATTATTTCTACAAAATGTCATGTTACAGTTCTCTGGCTTTTTCAGATCTATGAATATCTAAGTTGCTTTCACCTCAGAAATCCCCTTCCAACTAGATGAGGCTTAAACTTCCAAAGGCTACATATTTTTCTCCCTGTTATGTACAAAGCGTGGTCAGCTTTGTTTGTGGGTTATTATGTTCAAAAAAGCCAAATTCCCTCTTCTAAGTTCTTAACAATTCAGATTTGTAAAACAGTAAATTGAATTCCATGCCAGGATAAATAAGAAAGCATTCTGAGTAAATTAATCTTAGTTGGATAAGCTATTTTAAATTATATTACTTCAAACCAAAACATACACTAATAAGTTAATTTAACTTATAACATGGACAAATAAAGCTAAATTCTTACACTGCCTTTAAATATGTTTTCCAAGTGAGACTTTAGGTTCTGGTAATTGTTGATAGTGTCCTCTTTTTGATCAATTATATCTATCAACTCTTGCATTCTTTCATTCTGCATAATTATTTTCTTTGGAAAGAAGAACAATAGCAATGTTTAGTGGATATATTTTGGGTTAAGTAGAATGCAGATATCATGCAACTTTAGAATTACTTCAAATTTTAAGAATAATCAAAAATAGCAAGTAGCAACACACTGCATAGCATGATATTTTTGTTTTAAAAAGTAACATGGATTTATATATACATGGAAAGAGAAGCAATATAACTTTCCAAGTAAGAGGACTCTAGAGTCAGACTGCCTGGGTTTGAATCTCAGCTTCTCCATTTCCTAGCTGTGTGACCCAGGGTAAGTTGGCAAGTTACTTAACATCTCTGTAAAAATAAAAAAATAATAGTACCTACACCATAAAGTTGTTTTGAGATTTAAATGAGTTACTATATGTAAAGTATTTAAAAGAACACCCAACATATGTTAAGTGTTCCATAGTTATACATATATATAAAGTAAAAGTCTAGAAGAACTTTTAGCCAGTTGGTTTTCTTTTCTTTTTTTCTTTTAGACTTAGGAGGACAATTATTTATAGGGGACATTTACTTTATAGTTTATATATTTTAAGATTAATTGAATTTTTACAACTAGCATCTATTTTTACAACTAGAAAAATAAAGGAAAGGATAGGGAATTATCTAAATAGTAAACGTTCTCTTAAGTGATCTCTTCTGCTAAGGACATTTTGGTGACTTCTTTTAATAGTGGATATTAGATGACTGATCTTGAATTATTTATATCTGGTCATATATTAAGATAAAGCACTTCAGAAGGATAAAGTAAGTTAAAACAAGAGGGGGGCGGATGTGGCTCAAATGGTTGGGCGTCCATCTCCCATATGGAGGGACCCAGGTCCCAGGTTTGATCCCTGGGACCTCCCAGTAAAAAAATAAAAAAATAAAAAAATAAAATAAAACAAAATCCATACCAGAGAAGGACAGGAAAAATTTAGAGTTCTAAATTAAGTTCAGTTCTGTGTATACTTATAATTTCATTTTTAGACCTGTAAATGTAAAATCCATCTACAAGCAATTGGGGTGATTATCTGATCTGAAGGTACCAAAGTTCTAGGGCATGGGTTCTTAACCTTTTTTGTTCCACAGATCCCTTTGCCAGTCAGGTGAAATGAATACTACTGTAATTTATTTGTTGCATACATTCATAAGTAAAGGAAATGCTAGAATTAAGTTAGAGGCCAGAGAAAATAAAGATAATAAGTTGATTTTTTTCAATTCAAGCTCACAGACTCCTGGTTAAGAACCCCTGTTCTAGGGATTCTCAGGAAATAGCTTTGTTCCCATGATGCACAATGCCCAGACCATATCCCAGATATTAAAACACTTAGTCATTTCAGACAAAATAAACACCATTTAAATACCTGATCAACAACATGCACCTATTAAAAGAATAAGATAAATCTGTGTGTGCTGATACAGAATCATCTCCAATACATCTTTTAAGGGAAGAAAGCAAGACACAGAACTATAATCCCATCTGTGTAACTATTTAAAAGGTGTATATATGTGTATGTTCCCTATATGCATAAAACTTTTTTGAAAGAATTCAAGAGACTTTAAAGTGGTCACCACTGGAAAAGGTATGGAGTGAAAGGACTTATTATTTTCCATTTTTTATATTGTTCATTTACACTTTTTATTTTTAAAATAAATGCACTCTTCATGATTCATGCCCCCTTCATTTACTTAATTACTAATTTCCTTATCAAGACAAAATAAAGCTAAAGTATTACCTTATTAGATTGCTCAAGTTCTTGAACCAATGAATTTAAATTAATTTCTGATTCTGAAAACATAAAAAATAAGTTAATATTGGAAATAAGCATCTAAAAAATATATTGCTGAATATAGAATACTTTTAACTAGTGTACTAAGGAAACAGGACAACACTAGACAGCACTAGAAGTGCACAGCACTCAGCTGCTGATTCTACTACCAGAGGGAAATGTTTCAGAAAAAGCCACTTTCAAATAGCCACTAAGGGTAAAAATCAGTAACACATACTAAATAGTCAAGAACTACTGGTATAATATCAGGGAAGAGAAGGAGCCAGTGCCTTTGGGTCCATTTCAAATGCAGAAGTACCATTTACTTGATATTTTTCACCCATATTGTTTCACACAGAAAAGGACAGAGTATTTCGTATAACTCTTTTAAAACCCAGATGTGAAAATCATATATATATATTTATATATGTGAATATGTGTGTGTATACATATATATATAAAATGCCTTCAGTTAGAATGAAGCACCAATAAAATACACTATTTAAGACCACTTCCACAGTAGTCACTCCACCTAGACTTAGAAGCCCTGAGCAGAATTTTTTTGAACTATGAATCTTTATGAATGCACTATGAAAGTTCATAAGGAATATAAACAGAATAACAAAATTTATAGCTTTACAAATTTCTTAATTTTATGATAATGCTAATACTTAGACTGTTTTTGAGAAATTAATTTTCTAATAATACTGATCTAAAAGCAAAAGAGGGGGAAAATGTATTTTTATTCCTAAGTTACTATAAAGTCACATAAGTGGCAAAATATTAAATAGGTTACCAAGATCAAAAAATTTTCTGGTCACTGTGGTAAATAACCTATATAAATATCTATACTTACCAACTGTTTACTATTTATAAAATCTAAATAAGAGTAAAATACATCTACTTACCAATCTCTCTCTTTTTTAATGCTTCTTGGGTTTTGATTAATTCCTCTTTGGTCTTAGTTAATTCAGCTTTAACTTGATTAAACTTTAGTTCTAAACAAGCAATAGCTTCCTGGGGGTCAGCAAGAGATGCAATAAATAAGTGAGCAATTTCAGCCTGTTTCTTAATATCAGTGACATCATCTTGAAGAGAATCAATAAAGTCTTCAATTCCCACACAATTATGTGCTCCCTAAAAATAGCAAAAACCACATGCCTATTGTTAACAGTGGCTTTCACTCTCACAGTATGATACATCTGATTTACAGTTTAAAAAAAACACAGCAAAAAAGCTCACAATTTGCATTAAAAAAACAACACAACAACCTATCTAGAAGCAATTCAAATTACGAAAAAGGTGTGCCCCATTATTCATTTTTGGTTGTATGGAGTATGAAGCATATTTTCCCATAAAAACAATGTCATATACTATGATAAGTCATTACAGAACAATTATGATTCTCTAGTTCATATATAGTTTCAATTGTGTATTGAGTTTTAAAAGGCTTTGATGGGATAGCCTTGTAAACGAACCTCCATTTTCACAACTCTGCCCAATTCCCAAACCCATGTCAGGGACACATAATGGTAGTTTGACAGCAAGAGCCTGCACATAGGCACCCCAGGCCCGAATTGAGAGATTAAAACAAAAACAAAAGCAAACAAACAAGAACTTTAAAAAAATTGACCTACTTCAGCCTCATGGGCAGCAGGGAAAAGGATAATGTATCCTCAACAGGAGGGAATGATAAGTTGCTTAGCAAGGGCAAACCCTTTTTATATTTTGTTTTAATCAGAGCAGTTAAGACTAGATGGCCCCATAGGTCCCTTATAAATTTAAAATTCTTTAAGTTTATGACAAGTCTGAGAGAGGTACTCAATAATTAGACAAAAAGGAATAGAAATCTACAATCAATAAGGACAATAACTGAAGTAATTACCAAAATGAGATAGAAACATAAGAGGTGTAATTTTTTCCAAGTCAAACAGCTATATTTAAACTATATGTGCTTACATTCCAAACAAAACACAATAATAATAAAGCTACATAATAAGTTTTTTGTTTTTTGTTTTAATTCTAAAGTATAATAATGTTTCTCATCATTGATGTACTGCTGGTACTGAGTACCTTACTGGATATTTTTTTTTTTTAGTATTTCAATTAACATACTTCAGTTTCAACTTTCATGGCACAATCTTCATTCGTTGGTTCTTGAGTGTCATGTTTACCAACCAAATCCTTGAAGATAGCCAAACGACATTCAGCATTTTCTTCTAATCTCTCTCGTTCCTGAAGAAGAGTTTCCCTTCATAACACAAATTAATCCCATTAAGAAAAAGAATTCATTACTTTGTGCTTTTGTTTTAAACTTCTATGATCAAATGCATTATAAATTAAAAGGAAATTTAAATTATCACCCACATATAATTCAGAATCACTAAGGGCATTAATAACAATTTTTTAAAAACTTGTATGAACTTGAATTCCTTAATTCAGAAGTCACCTAATATAAAAAAGTAAATAATTTTCAATTTTCACTAGGACATGAAGGAAATAACTTACTTAAAGTCAGCTTCCCGTTGAGCAAAATACTGAGTAAACTCCTGTGTAACTTCTTCTCGAATTTTAAATTCCAATATTAACTTTTCTTTTTTTTCATTTATCAGTTTGTTTTTCAGGTCTTCTATTATATCTAATAGTTTCTAAAAACACATAAATGTTAAAATTCTTATAAAAGAACAAATAAATCCTGAGAAACTACAAACATTAAGAAAACAAAATTTTTACTTTTTACTTAATTATATTTATCATTTTTTAATAGTTATAAATATTCTCACTGAATATTATGCTTTTGCAGATTCATTAATCTGAAAAGTCATATGGGCCTTCGTACATTTTAGAAATAGGACTTACAGCAACTCACATGTCTCACTCTCTAGCTACACTAAGAAAAATGAAAAGTAAAATTTAAGCATCCATTATCCATCAGGAATTACTTTTGGGAATTCCATTTATAATTTCATTTAATCCACACAACCTTCTGTAAACTTGGTAACACCCACATTTCACAGGCAGAGAAAGTAAAAACCAGGTGTGTGGTAAATGCTAAGGTCAGGGTTCAAAACTAGTCTGTCAACCTCTGAAGCCCAAGTATTGAATAGAGTAGATTTGTTGCAAAGAAATCCCAAACACTTTCCAAACTGTCAGGGAAACATGTTACTTAAAATAATCTTATTGGCTTTTATAACTATCCAAATGTGGGCAATAACATAAGAGCCTTTGAAAAGACATACATAAATATGCAATATGGACAATGACTAAATAAAACACTTAACATGGCCAGTATAGAGTCATAAGAAAATAAATGATAACATTAAAAAAACAACTTGATATTCTTTTCTAAGGTTTCTGATCAAAATTTCTAAACAATAAATTAACCAATATCCTCTTTGAAAGCTATAGATCTTTTAATATCTCAACTTTATATGCGAAAATATTTCTATAGATATCCTGACTCAGAAATTACAAGTCTAAGACCTCATACTGAGGAAATAATTATATACCATGACCCAAAGTTTAAGCTCTAAGAATGGTTTTCAGTGTTGTTGCTTTGTGGTTACTATCGTATTTAAATAAAGAAAAGTGAAATCCAACTCAACAGCCAACCATAAGGGATTGATTCAAGTATGGTACAGTTTTGCAATAAATTATTATGTAATCAATAATGACATATTAATAATTCATGGTTTGTTTGTTTTTTACAAATTAGTTTTAAATAAAGAAAACCAGTTTACAAAACAGTAATGTATAGTAAAAATCCAAAGAATGGTAGATTAGATAGATGTTTATATTTAAATTTTTCTCTTCCCCCCCGCCCACTTTCTACCATGAATAATACTAGTTCTACAATTTTAATTAAACCCAAACTTTTCTGTTTAATAAAACAATAATGGATACTGTAAACCAAACCAAACCAACCAACCAAACAAACAAACAAACAAAACCACAATAATGGGACTTCCGGGAAGATGGCGGACTAGTAAGACACGGGAATATCTTTTCCAGAAAAATAGCTAGAGGACGGGCTGAAACAGCCCTGAAATAGATCTTCTAGGGTTTAGGACAGCAGGTGAAGGCTGCACACCACCCAGAGGAGAGAGGGACAAAAGAGGGAAATCGCGACGACAGAACCATGAGTTGGAAACAGCAGCGCCTGCTGCTGCCGGCACCCTCCCCCACACTCTTTAGAATTCTCGGGCCTCTGGGCCTGCAAATACAGACAAAGGGGGCTCCAGGGATCTACCACTCCCGGAAAGGGGAGAGAGAGGGACACAGCCTTAGGTTGACTCAGGTTCTGACCCGCAAATTTGGGCTGCGCAGCCCCACGGACCCTTCCACACGGTGGTTTGCCCTGGGAGCCTAGGAAGGACTGGAGCAATCTGACCCTCCCAACCTCCCTCTCTTCTGGCCTGGACTAACTGTTGAGGAATCCACAGGAGAGGGGAGAGAGAGAGCATGGGGCTGACCCTGCTTTTGACTGGCAGGTTTGGTCTGCCCTGTCCCGAGAGCCCTTCCAGGCCCGGTGGTGCTGCGCCATTGTTTGCCTTGGAGCCTGCAAGGGGCTAAAGATATACAAACCTCCCAATCTCCTCCTCTACTAACAGGGACTGATTGTTGAGGATTCAGAGG
>JAQZBX010101452.1:0-11264 GCA_029593785.1 Cabassous unicinctus
GTTACAAATTATGAAAGAGCATCATCAAAATATTACTACTAACTATACCCAATATCTTATATTTGATGTGTTTCCCCCAACCCACCCTATAATTAAGAACTTCTATTAATATTAAATATTTGTTATAGTTCATGAGAGAATGTTCTCACTTTTGTCTGTTAACCAAAGTACATTTTCCACCACATGATTCACTTTGTTATACAGTCACATTCTTTGTAAAATCCATTCAAAATGTTTGCTCATTGGCTCTTGTTTTCATCACAGAGATGGGCTTTCATCACCTCAGTGAATTTTAGAATGTTTTCATTACTCCCAAAGGAAAATTCCCATACAACCTTGTAACCCCTATTGTTAACAGCTGGAATTTTTATATTATCTTCTTTGCCATTGCTTCAAAAATATTACAATATTACTGGTTACTATCATCCATAAGATAGATTAGTTGTAATTTTCTTGTGTATCACCGTATTCTTAACATCTTGCAATAGAAGAACATTCTTAAATTTATAACATTATCTGCAATCATCATCCATCACTGGAATCACTATATTATACAACTGCTAGTTATTTTGTAGCTTCATTAAAATTGACATTTACATCCCTAGACTACCACTTTCAGCGACAATCACATTTATAAATATGATAGTTATACTCATTATAATGCATTAGCATCAACTCTATTTATTTCCACACTTTCACAACAAATCTTATTAAAAATTCTACATACATTAAGCATCAGCTCTCTTTCCCATTCTCTCTTCTAGTAAGCTATATTGTTTACCTCCATAACTTTACTCATCATGTTTTATTCATATTAGTGAAGCCATTCAATATTTGTCATTTTTTCTGGCTTATTTTGCTCAACATAAGGTCCTCAAGGTGCCTTGATGTGGTCAAAAATATCCCAACTTAATTTCTTCATAAAGCTGAAGAGTATTCAATTGTATGTGTATACCACATTTTATTTGTTCTTTCATTGGTTAATGGATACCGGATTTTTTCCCCCATATTTTAGCAAATGTGAATAATGTTGCTTTGAACATCGGTGTGCAAACGTCAGTTTGCATCCTTGATTTCATTTCATCTGAATATATTCCTATTAACGAGTTTGCTGGATTATAAGACAGTTCTATATTTAGCTTCTTGAGGTATCAACAAACTGTCTTCCACAGAGACTGCACCATCCTATATTTACACCAACAGTGAAGAAGTGTTACAATTTCTCCACATCATCTTTGGCACTTGTATTTTTCTGTTTTGTTCAAAATAATGACCGTTCTATAAGGTATGAAATGCTATCTCATTGTAGTTTTGCTCTAAATATCCCTAATATCTAGTGATGTTGAACATTTTTTTTCATGTGCTTTTTGGCAATTTGTATTACCTCTTTGGAAAAATTTCTATTCAAGACTTTTGCCCAATTTTAATTGGATTGCCTGTCCCTGTATAACAGAGTTGTATAATCTCTTTATATACATGAATATAAAAACCCTTCTCAGACATGTGGTTTCTAAATATTTATCCCCTTGAGTAGGCTGCCTTTTTACTTACTTGACAAAATTGTTTGAAGCACAAAAATGTTTAATTGTGAGGAGGTCCCATTTACATATATTTTTCTTTCATTTTTCATGTTTTGGGTATAAAGTTTAAGAAACTACCACCTAATGCAAGATCATGAAGATGTTTCTAAACATTTTCTCCTAGGAGTTTTATGGTTGTAGTTTGTATATTTAGGTCCTTGATCCATTTTGAGTTAATTTTTGTATAAGGTGTGAGATAGGCATCCCATTTCTGTCTTTTAGATATGGATATCCAGTTCTCCCAGCACCATTTGTTGAACCGACGGTTCTGGCCCAGCTGGATGGGCTTGACAGCCTTGTCAAAAATCCCTTGACCATAAATGTGAACATATATTTCTGAACTCCCAATTCAATTCCATTGATTGACAGGCCTATCTTTATGCCAGAAACATGCTGCTTTCACAACTATAGCTAAGTAATATATTTTAAAGCCAGGACGTGAGAGATTAGAACTTTGTTTTCTTTTTAAAGATATTTTTAGGTATTCAGGGCCACGTACCCTTCCAAAGAAATTTGAATACTGGCTTTTCCAATTATACAAAGAAGGCTGTTCAAATTTTGGGGGGGATTGCATCGAATCTGTAATAAACTTAAGCGGAATTGGCATCTTGATGATATTTAGTTTTCCATCCATGAACATGGAATGTCCCTCCATTTATTTAGGTCTTCTTTGATTTCTTTTAGTGGTGTTTTGTAGTTTTTAAAAATACAAATATCTTTAGGTCATTGGTTATCTTTAATCTTAAATATTTCATTCCTTTAGCTGCTATTAGAAATGGATTTTTTCCCTAACTTCCTCCTTAGATTGCTCATTAGTAGTGTATAGAAACAATAAGTATTATTCCATAATAATCTTGCATACTATCACTTTGCTGAAATTGTGTATTAATTCTAGGAGCTTTTTTGTGGCTTTTTCAGGATTTTCTAGTTATTGGATCATGTCATTGGTGATTTGTGAAAGTTTTGCTTCTTCCTTTCCTATTTCAATGCTTTTTTATTACTTTTGCTTTCCTAATTGCTCTAGCTAGACTTCTAAGATGACATTGAGTAACAGTGCTGCCATTAGTTACCCTTGTATTTTTCCAGATCCAGCAGAGAAGTTTCCAGGTTTTCACCATTGAGTACAATGTTAGCTGTAGATTTTTCATATGTGCACTTTACATTTTGAGAAAATGTCCTATTCTTATCTTTCAGAGTTTTTATCATGAAAGAATGTTGGAATTTGTCAAATGCCTTTTCTGCATCAATTAAGCTGATCCTGTGATTTTTCCTCCTAAAGTAAGTAACATGGTTTATTCCTTTGATTGATTTTCTTGTGTTGAAACATCATTGCATATCTGGTATAAAATCCACTTGATAATGATATATAGCTCTATTAATATATGGTTAGATTCAATTCACAAGTATTTTGTTAAGGATTCTATATTTATTAGAGAAATTGTTCTGCAATTATTTGTGTGTGATATCTTCATCTGGCTTTCACATTAGTGTGACATTGGCTTCAAAGAGTGAGTTTGGTAATGTTAACTCCTGTTCAATTTTTTTGAAAACTTTGAGCAAGATTGGTATTTATTCTTTTTTTAAAATATCTTTTATTTTTTAAAAAGGTATTTAGATTACATAAATGCTACATAAAAATATAGAGGATTCCCATATGCACCACTGCCTATACCTCCCACATTTTCCCACATTAACAACATCTTTCATTAGTGTGGTACATTCATTACAATTGATGAAAACATTTTAGAGCATTGCCACTAAGCATGTACTATAGATTACATAGTAGATTACACTTTCTCCTGCACAATTTTGTAGGTTATGGCAAGATATGTAATGGCTGTATATGCCATTGTAATGTCATTCAGGAAAATTCCCAAGTCCCCAAAATGCCCCCATATTTCACCTGTATTTTCCTTTCCCTGCTCTCAGAACCTCTAGTGGACACTGCCTCCACATGAATGATATAGTTTCTTCCATTGCTAGAATCACAATAAATCTATAGTAGAATACCAGTAAATGTACTTTAGTCTATAGTTCATTCCCCAATCCTGTGATTCTGGGATGGTGTTGCCCACTTCCCCTCTAATTGAGAGGAGGCTTTGATCCCATGGGGCAGATGGATGGCACTTTCTTGCTTGCAGTTGTAGACTATCTCGGTTCCTTGGGATGGTCTGCTCCATCATCATCACCTTGTTAGTTGTCCTGGATGAGTCCAATGAACTGGAGAGTAGGTATTGCAACTCCATTGACTTTCAGGGCCCAGCTGGCACGTGGACAGCCCAGAGATTAAATTTTCTTGGACAAATACCTACCAACTCCAGCACCAACTATAGGTTCAAATAAAAGGGACAGAAGAGGCATGTGTAAAGAAGTCACATCTGAGTCCAACTCTGTCACACTTGGAAGCACAAACTCCAAAGTAGGGTCACTGGCAAGGCACCAAATTCCAGAGCTATCTGCCATGACCATAGGTCCTGGTTGTCTCCAGTGGCCTTAGGATCCCCATTATTTGGGGTAGTATCTACCTTGGCTGTCTATGAGATCCTGCTGACCCATGTATAAGCGTTACCTCTCTGATGAACTTCTGAATCACTTTGAAGACTCTTAGCCATATACACTCATTTGTCTTTACCTTTTCTCTCTTTTATTCAAAGTCCTTTTCCAGTTATATCACCACCTTGTGCTTGGTAGTAATCCCACGGTGTCAAGGATGCACATCCCCCGGAGTCATTTCCCATGCTGGAGGGAAGGTAATGCATTTATATGCTGAGTTTGGCTTAGAGAGCAGCCAAATTTGAATAACAAGGAGGCTTTCAGGAGGCAAATCTTAGGCACTTTCCAACACTAGGTTAAGTTGCAATATTCAAGAGCAAAAGGTTCACAAGCATAGTCATCAATATCAAGGGCCCATCAAAGGAGGATCTTTCTTCACTAGTCATTGCCTGTGCACTTGGGGGATTGTTGCTGTTCCATTAGAGAATGTGGCTTTCCCAGGATGGGAATTCAATAATCTTTCAGTTGTGTGAATCTCCACTCACTGTGGCAATGCTCCATGAACATTTGAACATATTTATATACCTTATATGTATGCCCAGGTGAACTTCCTCCCATGTATCCCCCATCACTGACACCCCACCCCATTGATCCTCCCCTGCCATAGTTGTAACCCTTCTGTGATCCAAAACCTCTTCAAATATGAAGCCAAGAATATTGCCAAATTTGATTAATAGGAAAACAAAATAACAATGATAGGATTAAATAAAAGAAATAAAATGCATAATAATTTAGAGAAATTAAACTAAAATAAAGTGAAAAAGTTTGGGGTATTAAAAAATGAAAAACATTAAAAAAATAAAATAAATTATTTTTTGATATTTTTCATCACTGTAATATCAGTTGTCCTGTATGTACAGTGGCATTTTCTTCCATTTCTTCCCCAGTGCCTTACTTTTATATATATACATTGTCTTTGAAGAGGTTTTAGGTCACAGTAAAGTTACATACAGAATAAAAGGGACTCCCATATACCCAACGTCCTCACCTGTTTCCTCCTTCCCTATTAATAATCAATTTTTATGTGAATGGTACATTTGTTACAACTGATGTATAAATATTGAAACATAGGTACCAACCATGCTCAATGGTTTACATTATGGTGTACATTTTAGACCACACATTTTTTGATGAAATTTAACAAGGCCTGTATCCATGACTGCATGAACATGCAGAATATTAATTAATGGAATGGAATTAATGGAATGGAGTTAATTAATGGAATGATTGGTAGTATTCACCTGTGAAGCTGACTGGTCCTGGGCTTTTCATTTTGTGGAGGTTTTTGAGGACTGTTTTAATCCCTTGGTTAGTTGAATTCTTCTATTACTTCTAGGGTTAAAATAAGTTTTTCATGTGTTTCTAGGAATTTGTCCATTTTTGTCTATATTGTCTAATTTGTTAGTGTACAGTTGTTCAAAAGATCCTTTTATGATCCTCTTTATTTTTAATGGTTCAGTAGAAATGCCCTCCCTCTCAATCTGGTTTTATTTATTTGTATCTTCTTTCTTTTTATCCCTGTCAGTCTAGCTAAGGGTATGTCAATTTTGTTCATCTTCTTAAAGAACTGACTTTTGGTTTTGTTGATTCTATTATTTTTTTGTTCTCAATTTTATTTATTTCTCTTCTGATATTTGTTAATTGTTTCCTTCTGCTTGCTTTGGGATTAGTTGCTATTCTTTTTCTACTTCCTCCAATTGTTCAGTTTGGTCTTTGATTTTGGCTCTTTCTTCTTTTTTAATTTAAGCATTTAGGGTTATATATTTTCCTCACAGCACCACCTCCATTGCATCCCACAGGTTTGATATGTTTTTTCCTTGTTCTCATTTGTCTCAATATATTTACTGATTTCTCTTGCAATTTCTTCTTTGATCCCGTTTGTTTAAATGTGTGTTCTTTAACCTCCATATTTTGGTGACTTTTCCCTTTCTCCACCTGTTTCTGATTTCCAGCTTTATTCCATTATGGTCAGAGAAGGTGCTTTGTATGATTTCAATCTTTTAAAATTTATTGAGTCTTTCTTGTGACCCAATATATGGTCTATTCTGGAGAATGATCCATGAGCACTTGAAAAGAATGTATATCATGCTGTTTGTGTGTGTAATGCTCTATATATGTCTCTTAGGTGTCATTGGATTGAATAAATTTTGGCATTTATTAAATGTTTTCCTTAAAGTTAATGTATTATATAAGTTTTCTCCATTATTTAGTCAGTTGTAACCCTTCTCCAGGCCTCTTAAATGTGATCTAACAGTCACATACAGAACCTCACTTTAAACGAGAAAGGAAACAAATTTTAAAAAAATGAAAATGTAAAAAGAAACAAAATTACTGACCATGACTACTCAACTGTTTGATAAGAACATAAATCAATGTTGGTGATGGGAGTATTTTGGCCATCTTTCCAGTGAGAACATTGGAACAATGTTCAAATGGGAGGACACTGTTAAATTAAATAAAATGACCAGCTGCTTTGGACACTGGCATGAGACACCCCTTCCTGAAAGGGCTTTTCTAGGAGACATAAACAATTGATCTGCAGGGGATTTCAAAGAAAATGGAAAAAAAATGGAATGTACTCTATAGAACTTCATATTAGGAATATCATTTAATAAACCAGTTTTGGTCCAAGAGAGACAACTTATCAGATTGGCCCTATATGAGCTTTTCACTCCCTCACTGGAATTCTTTTACATTTTCTGAATTAAGTACTGTCCAATTACTGAATTGCTCAAAATATTGTGATTCTAAATTTAAAGTTGTTGAATTAAGGTAAATTTAAAGTTATTTTAATGATATTATCTTAATATAACATTTGAAGAGTGTTCTGGTGACAGCTACTTTATACTAGACTAGAAGATCATTGCCTTCTTCAACTGCATGGATTTGATTTATGACATCTTCAAAGTACGAAATTAATTCCACTGGTCCACAAGGATTGTTGCCCAAGGCTTACAGTTCCCCTCATAAAAAACAAGCAAACAGATTCTATCAAAAATAAATTTTAATTCTGGCAAGCAAGAAGAAACCCCATAATTTACCACTTTTTTGTTTCCTCTAGACACTATGTCTATCAGTAATAATGCCAGAATAGAGGGGGAGCATATCCAAGATGAGCTCTCTTTCAGCAAGAGACCAATGCAATTGGAAATAACTTGGGTTTCCTACTCAAATTTTATTGTACAATTGTTGCTATCTAATACATTGCTACATATTTTGCTGCCTGGCTATAGATTCTTTCCAGATTTCCTATCTGAAGATTATAATATTGTGGCCATGTTACTCAGGGCCTGCAGTCTACCTTTTAGGAACAACAATAGGGTCTCTGGACAGATCTCTGCCCACTGGATACATCCCTCCTGGGACATATCTTTCAGAGATTCTCATTAGGATGTAAAGGATGTTAATGTAAACTCATTCCAGAAGTGAAAATTGTTAATAATATTATAAAAGTTGAAGTTTCTGGTCAAAATATACTAAAAACACATCTGTGGTTTGCCATCAAGTTTAAAGTCAAATGGTAAGTTAAATACTCATTTTTAAAGCTTTATTTAGAAATACTTTCTAATTTACATGACAATTGTAAAATAATACGAAATGCATATGGACAACTCCAACATTCCCACCCACCCAGACATCCAACAACTTTTAATAGTTTGCCTTACATCTATCTATCTATCTATCTATCTATCTATCTATCTATCTATCTATCTATCTATCTATCTAAATATCTATCTATTTATATCTAAGTTATATTTATAACTTTTCATGTGTCTAGCAATTTATGTATTTTCTAAACATTTGAGGGTAAGTTGTATACATTATGTTCCTTAATACATACTTTCATGTATATGCCCTAAGAACAAGGATATTCACCTTTATAACCAACTTAAGTAATGTTATCAAGTTTAGACAATTTAAAACTGTTGTAAAATTTACACATTATATTACAATTTCTTCATGTGTCTCAATAATATTGTTTTGGCCATTTTCTCCTCCATTATTTGTTTCAACCAGGTTCATATAGCTCATTTAATTGTCTCCCTATTTTTTTAATTGTGGAAACATATATATATATATACACACACACACACACACATATATATACATATATATGTATTTTTTTTTCTCATTTCAACCCCTCCCAAGCATACAATACAGTGGGATTAAGCAGATTCACAATATTGTACTGCCCTCACTACCATCCATTATCAGAATTTTCCTGTCATCCAAATGGATACCATTTTTCCATTATGCATTCAGTACCATGCACCCTTCCTTCTCTTCCTCTGGTAAAGTGTGCTCTAATTTCTGTCTCTATGAATTTACATATTCTATCTATGTATAAGATTGGAATGATACAATATGAGTCCCTTTGTGTCTGTCACTCAACATGATGTCTTCAAGGCTGATTCAGAAAATGTTTTTGTTTTTTTTTTAACCTATGAGCCCTTCTGAATTGAAAACTTTCTTAGCTACATGATGCTTTTAATTTCTTATTTATCTTTTTATAATTTTTGTATTGTGCTGTTTCAAGTTGATTTTGTGTACATAAGGATGTCAGTTTCATAACTCATTGCAGTACCGATAATAGGAATTACTGACTCTGTTTTCATTATTTATATTAAAACATGATTACAGGGCTCCTCCTAATCCCTTAGCTAGCTAGTAGCATCATCAGAATATATGATGTCCTCATTATTATTGTTATTTCATAACATGAGTCCCTATGAAAAATGCAGAGAAGAATTCATTTAATTCCACTAGCATGACAAATCATTTTGAGAATGGGTAGTGTGAGCAATTCCATCTCCTCTGGCAATAGCACAATTCTTAGAACACTGTGCTCTGACTCTCTTAATTCAGTCACTTCACTCCCCTGTATTCTTGAAGAAGATAGTATGGGATAATTCTTGAAAAAGGTAGTGTGGGATAAATGAATGTAAAGGGACTTAGGATGCTTGAAGGTATGACTGACTATGTTGGTTTAGTAGGTATAAATGGCTATTTCAACATGATTGAGGATGTACCTTGAATGCTTAAATTCCACCTCCTCTTTCTCACAGTCTGAACCAATTGTTTGACTCAGAGATGATAACTCCTGGCATGTGGGGAGAGAGAAGTACCAGTCTTTCTATTACTTAATGCTGAATTCCATTTTTATTTCTACCTTCTAAGATTTATTTAATTCTTGATTAACTCCTTGTATTTAAATGTGCATATTAGGTCAAATTCTATTTTCCCAATTCATTGTGTTCCTATTATTTTCTAGATCATTTTTTTTCACCATTTGTAGTACATTTTGTGTAATTTTCTAAACCTAATCTAAAAACATGCCTGAGAGATTTTGGTATGTTTAGCTAATTATTTTTCATGGTACTTTGAGACTTTAATGGTCCCCAGAAAAGATCATGTCCTTAGGGCTAATCCATTTCTGTTGATGTGCACCTTTTTTGCTGGCACCTTCTGATTAGATTATTTCAGTGAAGTGCCTTTAATTAGATTACTTCAGTTGAGTGTGAACCAAGATGGAATCCTTTGTAATTGGGATGAATATGAAGAGACACAGAGGAACTTAGAAACCCCTGGAAGCAAACAAAATCCCAGAAGGCAGAAGCTTAAATCAATGGAACCATGGGGAGAGAAAGCCACAGGAGCAGAGAGAAACCTGGAGCAAGCCAGAAGCTGAAAGTGACAAGATCAGGAGACGAAGGGAGACAACAGATGTCACCATTGTGCTCTGACACAGAGTCCAGGACAACTTGCAGCTATGTCTTCAGGGAAAGAGTTCTGCCTGATGCCTTGATATGGACAATTTTCCCAACCTCAGAACTAAAGGTTTATAAGTTGATAAATCTCCATTGTAAAAGATGACCCATTTCTAATATTGCCTTGGCATCCTTTAGCAAAATAAAACATTTTGGGATCCCAATGTTTATTATTTCTGTAATATTTTTCAATTTTCCCATTTCATTTTTGAAGTATACCTGCTAAAATCCATTTTATTCTGTTGTTTCAATATTATGTATTTAATCATTTATATATATATGAGCATATATTTTTGTTGGTTTGTTGTCCTTTTCAGAGGTCATGCTACCTGTAATTTAATTTGATTGGTGACAATTATTTGTTTATAAACTTCCTGTATCTTTGATATTTGTCTTGTGATGTATGCTCTTAGAAAAATCACTTTTAGCCCTATTGATACTTATAGGGAGCCTGAAATAGTGTAGTGCCAAGGTTTTAGAGCAGACTGAAGGCATTCACATGTGGGCCTCATTATTCAATGTCTCTCTAATATTTGGCATATTAATTAAACCATGTGCCCTGATTTGAGTCTATTGAGGAGCCCAGAAAAAATGTATTCTTAAGCTAACTCATTCCTGTACTTGGAAGCCTATTGTATGTGGGGACTTTTGGTCAGATTCGGTTAAGAACCTTTGATAAAAAGTTAAGAGCTTTTGATTAGATAGGTTCAATTAAGGGCTTTTGAATAGATTGTGGAATCCAGGGTAGGTCTTAATACTTTTACTGCAGTCTTATATAAATGGAGACACACAGAGAAAGAAAACCATCACCATTTTTACCCTGCAAAGTGAGAGAGGACTCCAGGATCTCCTACAGCTACAGAAAGAGAGAGAAACCCTGAGAGGCTGAGAGAAAGGCTGAAGGCTGGAATCACAGAGCAGATAGAAGCTGAAGATATGCAGCCTAGAGGAGAGGGGTCAGATGAACAATTGTGCCTGATGGCCCACAGCTGAACTCAGGGAGAAAGTGAGACTGGTGGAGAAAGTGGAGAGAAACTAGCAGACACAACATTTTGCCTTGCCACAAGGCAGGAGTCCAGGATCCATCAGCTAACCTTTGGTAAGTGTATTAGTCAGCCAAAGGGGTGCTAATGTGAAAAACAAAACAAAAAAAAAAATGGGTTGGTCTTTATAAAGGGTATTTATTTGGGGTAGAAGTCCACAGATACCAGGCCATAAAGTGTTAAGTTTCTTCTCTCACCAAAGTCCATTGTCACATGTTGGAGCAAGACATCTGCCGATGTTTGCCAGGGTTCAGGCTTCTTGGGTTCCTCTCTTCCCGGGGCTGTGTTTCTCTCTGGGCTTAGCTCTTCTGGTTCCTCCA
>JAQZBX010101453.1:0-11259 GCA_029593785.1 Cabassous unicinctus
CAAGGGAGAGCTCAGGTCTATTGAGTTTGGAGAGGATGATATAAAAATCGATCTACGAAATCCGTATCAGTCAAGGAGTCAAGTGTGCTCGGAGGGAAGCCAACAAGATTGGGAGCTAAGTAATGCTAAAAGGACCGAATGAGGGTAGAAGGCAGCTCTAGGTCAGTAGGTAAGAGGAGTGAGAGATGGCAAGTAGACCTAGAGAGCCCAGGTCAAGGTCTTGAAAGTGGCACATTTCCTCTGATGAGACTGGATGGGGATATTGTGTGGAGGAGAGCAAAAAACAGCACAGCCAGCATCAGAAGGATCACTGAAGACAGAAGGAGAAAATGCTGTCAACGGGGTACATATGGGTGTAAGGATAAGTCTGAATCAATATTTAGGGCAAAGGACCTTAGGTAGTACGACTGTCTCTACTTGCTGAGCACCAAAGGGAAAATACCATTCTATTTTCCAAGACCTATATTGGGACCTTTCCAGTGCCCAAAAGATAATGAATATTTTAACATTGATGCAACCGAGAGGCAAGGAAAGCATTTTCCCTCTTGAAATTTATTTTGCTGACATGGAAAGACAAGTTGTATGAGTCAGAACCGTCTGCTTTCAGCCCTTACCTTGGTCTGTTTCTTTTCAGTGGCATAAACGATGGAAGTACAACAGACTTCAGCAATCTTGCGTCCCTGACCGTAAAAGGACCAGCAGCAGATTTCATCCCCAATGACATCCTTTATGAACAGGACCCTTCCATTAAAGCGCAGAGACAGCTTATCAAACAGTTCAATGTTTTTCAACATATTGTCGTCAGAATTACTGCAAAAGAGCATTTGATAACATGAACAAGCTGGCAGTAACTGCTGCCATTTGCTAAGTGCTGCTTTGTGCAGGTCCCCTGCTGGGCCCTGTACCTCACTATCCCATTTGTCTTACAACAATACCGTGAGAAAGGCGCTGCAGTCCCCATGGCTCAAGGGAGGAGAATGAGGGTCAGAGGAATAAGGTAACTGCTCAGGGCCAAAAACTAATAAATGCCAGGGCTGTGCCTCAAACAAACAAAAACACAACAGCTCTGCCCCTAAGCCAGACTAGTATGTCAGATTTTCAACTCAACTGAGCTTTGCTCTGCAACAGCCAAGACGGAGTGCTGAAAACACAGCACTTCCTGTCACAGGGCACGAGCGGGCAGAATGGAACTGCTCAAGGGAGACTTACTATCCTAGGTCAGCTTATGGGTCTTGAGTAACCTCACCAAATCACCCTACATCCCAAGTTCCTTCCATGTGCTCCCAAGAACCAGAAGGCTTCCTAAAAATTACATATATTGCTTGTGGGATTGTAAAATGGTGCAGACACTTTGGAAAACAGTTTGGCAATTCCTCAAAAAGTTAAACAGAGTGACCACATGACCCAGAATTTCATTCTTAAGTATGTACCCAAGAGAAATGAAAACATGTCATGTAAAAACTTATACATGAATGTTCACAGCAGCATTATTCATATGTGCCAAAAAGTGGGCACTACCCAAATAACCATCAACTGATGAATGGATAAATAAATGTGGTCTATCCATACAATGGAATTTTATTTGGCATAAAAGGAAATGAAGTACTGATTCATACTACAACACGTACCTTGAAAACACTAGATCAGTGATAGAAGCCAGACATAACAGAACACATATTATAGATTCCATTTATATGAAATATATAGACTAGGACAATCCATACAGATAGAATGTAGATTAGTGGGTACCAGGGGCTGGGAAGGTGTAAGGAAATAGGGAGTAACTGCTAATAAGTAAAGGGATTCTTTTTGGAGTAATAAATATGTTCTAAAATTAGAGGAGATGGTTGCACAACTCTGAATATACTAACCACCAGGGAATTGTACACTTTAAAAAAGGTAAATTTTATGGTATGTGAATTATATGTCAATAAAGCTGTGTGTGTACATACACACACACACACACACACACAGGCATTCTAGAGGTACAGAGGGGCCACTTTGATGTGATGGGAACAAGAGCTGGGTCTGGCCGTGTGGGGTGGAGGCTCTTCCAGGAGTGCAGGTGTTTTTTCTTGCTGATGCCTTACCTGGTATACGAGTATTTGTTGTTACTTCTGTTGTAGAGCAACTTCACGGCTGGCTGTGGGTTGTTTTTAAAAAGGAAGAACAAAGTTACTTGGCATGCAGATGCAATGAGCCACTGGCTTCCCAAAGGGCTAGGACCCTGCCACATGACAGAAGAGGAAGACGAGTGTACCTTGTTGACTAGAGACAGGGTTGGAGAGGGAGACTGCATAAGCCAACATTAGGGTGAACAAAAGGTGAGCTACAGATTCCCTTTCTTCATCCCTTCTCAGGCCTTGCTCAGGCAATTACACAAGTTTTTATTCCAAAACTTATTCAGAAGAATCTCCATCATTTTTGGTAGCAAAAGAAATCCTACAAGGGTGCCTCCAACATACCTTATTTGAAGTCGCTATAAGTTTTTGTTCTTCCTTGGATGAGGTGATGACAGGAACTTTGCAGAAAGGCTCGTAAGTATCTTTGTTCTGCTGGAACAAAACAAGCGTTCAGCCGAGAAGGCCTCCCAGCATCAGGTTTTTTAATCTGGCCTGCAGGGGAAAGACAAGCTCTGGCGAGGGGAGATGGGGCAGTTACGGCTGGGAAGTGAGAAGAATTCTTACCACCAATAAATTAGGATGAGGGAAGGCCAGAAATTGAGTTTTCCATTAAGTCTGCTCTTTAGCTAGTCTATTGTATGCCAGAGAGTTCAGTAAATTCTAACGACAAAGACACATTTTCCACAGCCCAGGAAGTCACTCAATAAACCTTAAGCATGGCAGATGAAACATGATCTATCAAAAGTTCTGAAAACCTCACTGCAGTGACAGCAAAGAAAGAAAAAAGGTATAGGCCCATAAGGAAAAAAATGAGAGAAAGTGTACCAGCAGATAAGATGTCAAAAATTCAAGGCTAGAAAGCAGATCATAGATGATGAGTGATAACCAAGGACATGGAGAAAGCGGAAAGAAACCTATGTTGGCAGATGGGAAAGCATCCTGAAGAGGCACAGGAAGTGGAGGCACAGAGTACCTCTAGTGGCTGGTGGAGATGAGGCAAGAGCAGACATTGGCAGAAGCACCAATGAGACCCCCATAGAGATCTGCTTCCGCCCCACCCCAGAAGGAGAAAGGTACGCTCTCCTGGAGAGGTCCACACCGAAGAGGGCAGGGTTCAGCTGCTATTCTGCAAACAGGGGAGTTAAGTGAACGCCCACCACTAAATGGCGAGCTTCCTCCTACCCACCCTACCCAGCCCCTTCCCCTACTCAGATCTCGGAATGCGGCAGTCAGGCTTATACCCACCAGGCAGAGAGGGGACGATTCCTTCATGGGGAACTGACCTGGCCCCAAAATGGTTTCAGATTCTGACATTTGGGATTCACGCGGAAAAAGCCTTCTCCTCCAACAATGCAGCCCACTGGATGAGGACTGCCCACGCACAAAGCTTTTCAAAGCCTTCCTCTTGGATTTCGACAGCCAAGGATCATCAGGTTATGGAAAGCCAATAAAACAGGAGACTGAATCCAAAGCAAAGAGAAAAAAAGTAAGCGGAGGACTCAGACAACGGAGAGAGCAGAGGGAAACTTGAAATAGCATCAGCAGACAGAAGAGAGATGATGCATACGTGAAACAAGATCAGCATGCTCCATGAAAAAGCATTTAGAGAACAAGAAAAAGCTCCAGGAAACTAGAGATGAAAATGACAAATTCAATAAAGGATTGAAAAAATAAAGTTGAAAAGAACCTCTGAGAAAGTAGAACCGAAAGATAAAGCAACAGAGACTAGGAGGAAAGAAAATTAGGAGATCAGTCCTGGAGGTTTAACCTCAGACAAATAGAAACTGCAGAAAGAGAACCCAGAGGGCATGCCTCCAAGACAAAGGTGATACTGAGAGATCCCTAATGTGTCTGAACACACCTGCAGATTTGCCTTTCTGACTGAGAATTTGGGGCTGAATTAGAAAACCAAGCAAACAAAATAAGGCAGTCATTAACTCTGGTAATAATGAAAAGGTATATAAGAAAAAAAAACAGTCATTGTATACTATGTGGCTCAACTGCCAGTGCTTTACACACCAGAATGTAAACGCTGAATACTGATTTAACCAAAACTGTTATGAACTATATTTGAAGAATGGGAGAGGGAATAGAATAGGAAAGAGAATATGTGTAAGTTGGATGAGGGAGAGGGTTTGGGGGTGGGGTGGGTAGGGCATGAGCGAAATTCTAATTTTCCATAGTAATGCCAACAGATACTTGGAAAACTGAGAAGCTAATAAATAGCAGCATAAGCAAGTTATATAGAAACATGAAAGTAAATAAAGGAAACTGCTGAAAGAATGGAAAGATTGCCATGGGGATGGGGAACGGGAGGGAACTGTAATGGTGTTTTGGACATCAACCTTGCAGTACTACTTGACTTCTTAAATAAGGCACATACGTTATTTTAATAAGCATAAAAATGGAAAACAATGTTTTAACATTCAGTTAGATTCACTGAACTCACAGGCTCTCAGGGCAGAGGGTGTATGGAGCGAGCAAGGCATTGTGGGTGCTGCTCCAGTAGCAGGCCAGACAGACACGGGGCTTGGAGAAGGCACAGGTGACAGCCTCACGTATACAGATCAGATTCTTGTGACAACCCAAAGGGACGCTTCTGATTCCCTGCCATGTCAGAAATTTGCTTGAAATAAGTGGCTGCTGGCTATATCTAGAAGCATTTTTGGTTTTGTAGGGATTTTACTAACTCTAGACTAACGTTTCTGCCCCAGGTTCCAGAATGCTCAGGCCCAGCTGAGGTGAGGGGTGTCTGCCTTCAGAGGTTATACAGGACACCCAACAACGACCCATGGAAGTACATGAACTTCCCCAGGGTGGGGTTGCAACGTACACATGACATGACCCAACACCACGGGGAAAGAAATAAGTCAGAGAGGTTTGGTGGCTTGAGGATTACAGAAAAGCTCTCAGGGTTCACTCTGACCAAAGGGAGATGCTCTAGAGTTAACTCATTAACAATCACAACATCTCAGTGAGGTAGGAGTTACCCCCATTTTGCAGATGAGGAAAAATGAGAAAGGCAGGTGGGTTTGATCCCCACTCACCCCCCACATGGGAAGAAAGGGAGATGCCTACTTGTAGGGCCGCCTGACACTCTTCCACCAGGCCCTGGACCAGGTAATACTTGGCTTCTGCCAGCAGCTCCTCAATCTCCCGGCGGCTCTCAGGCAAAGGGACTGCCCCGTCCCGAAGGTAGTTGAGTATCGTACCAAAGTGCTTCCCACACCGGTCAATGAGGATCCAGCCTGTGATGGAAGGAGGAAGAAGGGAAGGGCTAAGTACAGGGGCACTCCTCTCCTGGAAGCACTTAGCAGAGGTGGGGTGTCTCCTGGCTCCCTCCACCCACCAGGTGCAGACCACCCTGCTCCCTACCAGCCCAAGGTGGACAAGCTCGTTCCCCAACTTCCACTGTCTGCTGACTGGAGACAACCACCCTGGACTCTTCTGGCCTGAGGCTCTTTTGGATGCCTGGGTCCCTGAAGCCTAAAAGCATATTTCTGAAGTACCTGAAAAAATCTCTTGGACAACAAAAATCCCGAGAGAGACCTAATGAAACCACACACAGATAAAATGGGTCAAATGAACATACCCCAACGACAGGAGAAAGGCTTCTAGGGCAAAAAACATCTTCTCCCTCTTTCTATGGCACTTTGTTCAGATTCTTAAACAGCAGAGGCATTTCTAAGGAAGCAGAACCCTCACCCCTGCTGACTGCAAACTCTGGCTCTCGAGAGTGATCCCCAGACACCACCAGTACCATCATAGGAAGCTCTAACCACAACTCCTGCAAAGAGCATTATTGGCTAGCAATGGCAACTGGAGATAAAATGGTCAATGAGCCAGACTCTGCCCTCAAGCAGTTCAGTCTTGTTTTTATTAGACATGGAAAAATTCAGCAATCTGCTGGCCAGGATGAGACACAGTGAACAGTTCTTGGGGGTGGGTGCTGGGAAGGCTACACCCTCTGCTTCTCAACATCCTCTCTCATTTTGGCACTGGCCTGATAGTCAACTATTAGAGATCTAGTCCTATGGGTTTTCAAAACTCTTCTTCTGAAATGCCCATGGGAGAAGCATTTGGAGATGGGAAACAGGACTGGACCTTGGGAAAAAGAGGCGCGGAAAGGAGAGGTAGGAATGGAACAAAACCAAACATCTCTTGATAGAAATTGCAAGGCCCTAGAAAGAACGCAGGCCCTGGAGCCACAGAGATGGTTGAGCCCTGGCCTTCCCAACCAGCTGGGAGACCTCAGGCAAGGAGCTACACGGTGTCTCCTGTCCCACAGTAGAGGTGAGATGATCCCAACACCCAGGATGCTTAGGAGGTATCAAGAACGCACCATAATTTTATGCCCCCACTTGCCTTCGCCCTCTGCTCGGAGTCAGAGAGAAGAGCCCACATTTCCACTCCTAACACCACCATTCCCTGCCCTGAGTCCTCCTAGACCCCCAGATCCTGGCACAATCACAGAGGCCAGCGAAAGCCAAGAGCGGCAAATGCATCTTGTTCGTTCACAAGTCTGCCCCCGCCCCCAAGGCCAACCCGCTCACAAGTGCTATGCTCTGGCTTTAGCACACTATTCGGTATTCTTCACAAAAACTGCCAAGGGAGTTTGATAAAAGGACATTTCCTTCTCTTCTCCTGAAGCTACCCCCTGCTGACAGTTCTTGGGCTTGCATTAAGGGTCTGGCCCCACCCTCCAGAGCCTTCCCCATCATACTTCCACACTGCTATAGCCCCCTGAGTTCAGCAGGAAGAATAACCCCCAAGCACCGGCAAAAGCAATGCAAATGAGTGGCCCAGAATTAAACCCTAGTTTGGGGGAAGGAAGAGGCGAGGTCCTCACAGGTATGGCAAGTCCTATCACTTCTGACAGCAGCCTTCTGGACCTACCCCATCATTTCTTTCTAAATTTGATACAACAAAATATAGGCTTAATATCCATATTCCAGGCACCTCGGAGCTGACGGGGCCAGTAAGCAGCATAAAGGAATGCCAACAGGCTGGGCCAAGGGAGTGGCTGACTGAGAGCATGAGCCCGCCCCTCAGAGGGAGAGGCTCCTCCAGCTCCAGCCGAGAGTATCCAGGCAGGAATGTGGGCCCAGTGCTGTTTGAGACTTTGATCTTTCAAGTGAAGCCAGAAATCCAGATGTTCATGTGAAATCTCCTGATTTTTAAAGGATGGTAAACTAATCTGAAAAACCGTCTGTAACCTACCACAAGGCAATCAAAATGCATCTAACTGTAGACTGAATTGAGCCTGCAGGCTACCAGCTTCCAACGTCTGTACTAATCTGAATCAAGTACTTTTCTTCCAAAGAGCTGACAACGTGCAGACAGCCCATATTATCTTCCCAACAAAGATTTTGTAGTGCGCCCTAAATTTTCCACAGACGAAAACAGAGTCTCTAAGAGGTTAAGTGACATTCCCAAGTGGTAGAAGCAGGACGAGACCACAAAGAACAAGAACTTGTAGGAAAACTCCTTTTACCACAATCAAGAAAGCAATTTGAACTTTAGTTTTTAAGAAAAATGGCAACCAATTCCACTCCGCTGCTTAGGGAAGAAACTTCCACACTCTGCTTTGGACGCATGGACAATTCAGCTGCTTGGAAAGAAGTGTGGGCCCCTGACATCAATTAATAAGTGACAGCCTAGAGTTTCCATAAACGAATAGGCGGACCATGACACTGGGCTGCAGCTCAAGAATGCTGTCAGGAAATGCTTGTGGCGAAGGAGTCATAGTTTGGACAAATAAGGGCAAAGAAGCCAGGCGCACTCTCCATGAGGTTTTAATTAGCATTTTGATTTTAAAATATTTTAGTTGCTTTCAAAGCAGGACTCTATATTCCTTTAAACAATGCAAACAGCTAGTCTGTAGAAAAGCAAAAGGAAGTCAAGCAGCTCCTTGCTTGTGGCAGCATTTTTTTCTCTGCTGCCACAGAACACACAGGCTATTTTAGAAGAAGGCCGTTCAAGCTGGGGCAGCCTGGGGTCTGCTGGCCCATTGGGTGAGGCTGGAGCGGCAGAACAGGCAAGGCACAGACTGGAGGCGCTGGCCTGGGCACTGGACTTTTCTGAGAACAGCAGCGTAGCAGTGGTTAAGAGTGCAGCTCTGTGGTCAGCCGGCCTGTGTGTGAAACCCAGCTCCGCCACCTCCTTCTGGATGACACTGGGTGCTTTCCTTAATCTCTCTGTCCAGTAGTTTCCCCCACTAAAAATGGTGCCTCTCAGAGCTGGCAGAAAGATGAAAGAATGTATGGAAAGCACTTATTAGCACAATGTCTGCCCTACTGGCAGCATTCAAAATTAGCTCTAGGTCTTTGACGATGAGCGGTTTACATGTCTCACTATCATCAGGAGAAGAGAACAGCAACGGCGTCCAGAGGAAGTGCGTCTGCCTGGCTGTCAGGGTGCTGCGGGAAGGGGCCGCTCTGGGGGTGAGGAGGATTGGGGTGCTAGGCTCACCACTGCCTGTTTCTTCTTCCTGGGGATATCCATCCTCTCCTTTCCCTTCCCCTACCTCCTCACCATCTTCAGAGATTTGTACTCTCTATTTTTGTAGTAAGCAAACCTGCCTAATCATAAAAGTCCCCTGGGGTACATTCTACAAATTCAGATATTAGGAACCTGCCTCATTCCTGAATCAGAACCTCTAGGGCAGGGTTTTAACCTATTGACATTTGGGCCAGAAAATTCTTTGTTGTTGTTGTTGGGGGGGTATGTCCTGTTCAGTGTAAGGTCTTGAACAGCACCCCTGGTCTCCAGCCACAAGATGCCAGTAGCAGCAGCCCCCCCCAAAAGATGTGACAACCAAAAATGCTGCCAAATGTCTCCTGAGGGTCAAAACTGTCCCCAGTTGAGCACCACCAAGGTAGATTAAAGACCTAAATAGAAATGTAAAAAAAAAAAAAAAGAGTAAAAACTGAGGTATCAAAAGACACCATTAAAAAAAACTAAGACAAGCCAGACTAAGAGAAGACATATGCAAGATAGAACCACAAAGAAAAAGGATCTAAAATATATACTTCTACTAAGCAATAAGAAAAAAACAAAGAAAAATGTGTGAAAAAATACAGACTTCTAAAAGATGAAGCCCAAATGGCCAATAAACATAAAGAGACACCCAACCCCATCAGAAATTAGGGAAATGCCACATGAAACAAGGTACAGTATCATAACCATCAGAGTGGCGGTAATTAAAAGGCCCAACAGTACCAAGCACTGGCAAACATTCGGACCACGGTGGAGAGTGTAAACTGACACACCATTAGAGAGAAAACTCTGGCACTATCCATTGAAGCCAAAGATGCTATGTCCAATTACCCTCCTGGGAATAAATCTAGGGCACAGCCCTGACAGTGGCTGGATGGGCCTGGAGAGTCCAGAGCCTCCCCATGTGCCAAAGTGAAAATATGATTTTCTATGTGGGCCATGACGGGGCAAAGGTCGGAAGTGCTGCCCTACAGGAAGCCACATGTGCACAAGGGTGTTCAAGAACGTTAATATTCCTAACGGTGAAAACTGGCAGCAACCTAAATAACCGTCAACAGAATAATGGATAATAAACCACAGAGCTGCCCTAGAATTGAACATGCTACAGCAGGGAAACATTTCAACTAGAGTTGTTTATCTATGGATTGATCTCACAAACATAATGTTAAGTAAAGCAAAAGCAAAAAGGATAAAATACTGTAACACCATTTAGAGAGGTTAAAAACACAATGACAATATATTGTGTAGAGCCTTGAAGAGCTGTAGTAAAAGTAATACACGGAAATGACTGACACCAGAGGTTCCCCACCCTGACAGCACAGTAGCATTACCTAGAGAGCTCTTAAAAACCCTAATGCTCAGGCCACAGTCAAGGCCAATTACATCTTGCTCCCTGGGGTGAGACCCAGGCTTCAGTATTTAAGCTCTCCAGGGGATCCCTAGGCACAGCCAAGGTTGAGAACCACCAACTGACCCCAAAGTCAGGCTAGTGGTTACTCTGGAAGGAAAAGATGCAGAGAAAGGTACATTGAGGCTCCACCTGTACAGGTGATATTTTAGTCCTTATCTGGGTGGGGGCACAGGGGAGCTTGTTACATTATTCACAATCTGAAAGCTCTCAAGGTTTCTCAGAGTTTTAAAAAGGAGTGCATTATAATTTAAGGCAGAAGGCCTGGAAATCTTAGGGAAACTCCCAGGTGCTGCAGTTTTTCCCACATATTAAACTGACTTCTCTACTGGCTTTCTAGAGAGTGTCCTAAGATCCATGACTCTTTTCTTTAAACTACACTTTATATAATCCATAATTCCAAAAACATTAGCAAGAGACCAGAGACCACGTAAGGGGAAATGTACTATATCACACAAAAGGGATGAGACAGATACTGCAGGCGAGCGCTCAGTGGAGCTCATATTACGGAAGTGCTGCATAAATCCTCGGGCTAACGGTAACATGGACAAGGGTCAGGTAAAGCTTCTAGCACCATGAGAACCAAACCTTTCAGTGAAAAGTCTGGGAAAGGTTTGTTCACTGCCAGTGTCTGTGTCTTCTCAGAAAACCACCCCTGTAGCAGGAAACACTGAAGGCCACGACGGGAAAACTTCTCCCCAACACACTGAGACCTGTGTGTTGCCAGACCTGCTTCTCCACAGAACCTCAGGGTTGTTTCTCCCTCGATCTCTACACTCCCATCCCAACCAGGACTGAAGCAATAATTAATAGCTTTAGGGGGGCGGATGTGGCTCAGGTGGTTGGGTGTCCATCTCTCATATGGAGGGACCTGGGTTCGATCCCCAGGACCTCCCGGTTTAAAAAAAAAAAGCTTTATTAAGCTCCTCAAAGGGTCAGGCACTGTGTCAGGTTCTTTCTCTTGCCCTCATTTAATCCCCATAACCTCCCTGTAAAACATCATCATTCATACTTTAGACATGAGGAAAAGGCTCATAGAAAAAGTCATTTGCCCAGTGTCACACTGCTGGTAAGTGGCAAATGAGCCAAGAATAGCACAATGTGTGACAGAGAAATAGCTCCATAAATGTTAGCTGTTATCATGTGGCAGAGCCAGAACTCAAACTCAGGTCTGACCGACTCCCACATCCTTTGTTAAGGAATCACACACACAGCACAAGACTCAGGCAG
>JAQZBX010101454.1:0-11259 GCA_029593785.1 Cabassous unicinctus
AGATGAATGGATAAACAAAAAGTAGTATATCCATACAATGAAACATTATTCATCCACAAAAAAGTAATAAAGTACTGATACCTGCTAAAACATGGATGAACCCTGAAGACATCATGTTGAGTGAAATGAGCCAACACAAAAGCAGAAATATTGTATTATTTCACTTACATAAAATAGGTAGAATAAGCAAATTCATAGAAACAGAAAGTTGATTATAGTTACCAAGGGTGGGTGGGGGGAGTGAGGGGGTGGGGAATGGGCAGTAATTGCTTAATGGGTAGAGAGTTTCTGTCTGGGGTGATATAAAAGTTTTGGTAATGGATGGTGGTGATGGGTGGCACAATATTTTTAATGTAATTGATATCACTGGATTGTATACATATAAGTGGTTGAAATGGGAAATTTTTAGTTGTGTATATGTTACCACAATAAAAACTTTCAAAAAATCACTTGGGCATATTTATGTGGGTCTATTTATGGGTTCTCCATTCTATGCCATTGATCTATGCATCTATTCTTCCACCAATACCACATAATCTTGATTACCTTGGTTATATAAATAAGTCTTGAAATTGGGTAGAGTGTTTCTTCCCACTTTATTCTTCTTTTTCAAAATTGTGTTGTCTATTCTAGTTCCTTTGCCTTTTAATTTAAATTCAAGAATATCCTTGTCTATATCTAAAATATTCTGGATTTTTCCCATGCAACTGCATTTATTTATTTATTTATTTATTTATTTATTTATTGCAGTACCGGGGGCCGGGTATTGAACCTGGGACCTCATATGTGGGAAGAAGCCGGTGCTCAACCACTGAGCCACATCGGCTTACCTGAGTTGGTTTTATTGTTTTTGTTTGTTTTCAGAAGACACCAGGAACCAAACCCGGGACCTCCTATGTGGGAGGTGGGTGCTCAACTGCTTGAGTCACATCTACTCTATTTTTTATGACAAGACTCCCATCTAAATAAGTTTTTCCTGCCTAATCATTTCACTGGTGGCTGAAGTCTAGAGAACCTTTTATTCTTGCAAGGGAAATAAGAATCAAAGTACAGTGACTACTCCTAAGTATGAGTGGTCTTTGTGCTGGTTCTGTCTCTAGGGTCCAGAGAGGGTCTCTTCAGGCAAAGTCACTGGAGGCATCTGACTGACCAGAGCTGGACACTTGTCACCACAGCAAGGGAGACAGCCATGGTAGAGGCCTTCCCATAACCCTCCCCAAACCTCCTCTCAGTACCTCCACTCCCTGCAGGGCAGTTCCCTTTTCCCACTCCATCGGGAATCCCTGTAGCTCCCTTAGAGGCCCTGGAGGCAGAAGGCCTTTGCGCTCATCTACAGCTAAACCCCTGGAGCTGAGCTGCCTCCCCATTCCCCTGGGGTCCTAGGTATTGGTGAGATGTCAGGCATGGTCTCCATTTTATATCTGAGGCCACCCTAGAAAGTGAATCTGCGATGGTCACAGCCAGGAGCTGACCTGGCCCTTCAGCACAAGGTGGTGGACAGTGCTATTCTGCATCTGCTCTTTCCTGGAGTAACAGCAGCTGACACCACCCAGTGCCTCCACACTCTTGTATCCCGTGTGGGCTGAAGCAGGGGGGACAGGTCCCATGGAAGCCCGCCCCCCTACCAGGGCAAGACCTGCTCCCAAACAGGCTGGTCGAGGCAGAGGTAGACAAAGGGGCAGGAGAAACCTGCAAACCCACTGCTTAATCAACAACACGCTGGCTACTGGTCCTATGCCCGGGCAGACCGACAGGGTGTTCCTGGCAGTAGCCAAGGTCTGCATGGCAACTGGCCTGGACCTTCCTCCTGCACCACTGTGTTCAGGGAGATGAGCACAGTAGTCATCACCCCAGTCACCTTGGGCTACAAACCGTACAGCCTCCCCTTCTCAGCTAGTCTGACTGAGGTCAGGGCTACCTGCTCCACCCCCACACCCCAATGCTAGTAGGAAGGTGAGTGCCCCCTAGTGGTCAGACTGATCAGCAAGTCACAAGTCATTTGGCGTGAGGAAGGATATGCTGTCCCAATCATGAAAACTGTGACATTGGCTTTCAAGAAAAGGGCAGCCCCTTCCTTACTGATGCTGCCCTTGTTTATTAAGAGTCTTTGCTGTCACTGAAATTCAGAAGTCCATGGAGACAGCAAGAATTCAGGGGCAGCCTTGGAGAATGAGCAGGGCCTAGATGGCTGGGCCCACACCAGCCCAGGCACTCCTGGCTACACCGTCCAGCTCCAGGCGGCGTCAGTTCCCCTCCTCAGCACCTGTGTCTTCTGCTCTTTGTCTTCATAGCTGGCTTCACTCTCTTCCCGAGGGCTAGGGTGGGGTCTCCTCAGCCAGGGCAGGGCCTGCAGTGAGCCCAGGGGCTAGCTGCTGGTCCACCAGGAGAGAGGCCCAGACCCAGCTCACTGATGGATCCCACAAGCAAGTACGGAGCTTCCTTCTTCGGCAGTTCCTCACTGGAAGAGGCGGCCTCAGTCGAGCTGGGCCCCGTGGGCAACGTGTCCACAAAGCTCTAGTCCACCACCCGGAAGCGGACGTGCTCACCAGTGTCCATGTACAGGTCGTGCGCGCCTTCCTCCTTCTCGTACTCCCACACCCACACCTGCTCTGCCTCGTCGAACTTGGCTGGCTACTGCAGGAACTTGGGGGGATTGAGAATGTCATCGAAGAACCCTAGAGACACGTGCACTCCCTCCGGCTGCAGCCTTTGATCTTTCCAATCAGAATCTCGTCCAGGAATGGGTGGAATACCACGCAGCGAAAATGGACGTTGGTGTGCGATGCACCATTCCCAGGGACCACGTAGGCGTCCTCCAGCCTGGTGATGTCGAACAGACAAATGCAGAGTGCTACGCTGTACACGACCTTGTTAGCCAACATCTTTTTCACCTCCTCCGCGATGGAGTCGTTGTTGAGCTTCCTCTCAAACTGCTACCGCGGAGTCCGCCCGGTGTCCACCATCTCCACCAGGACGAACAACGCGGTCTGCACTGGGGGCTCTGGGAACTGCAGGGTCGATAACGCAGCAATTGCTGAGACCCACCCCAGGCTGGCGGTGAGGCTGCGTGCCAGGGTCTGGGGGAGCCCCGGGGGTGGTCATGCACTGCTCCTGCAAGGGGTGGAAACTGAGCCCCAGCGCGAGGGACGAATCCCTCGCCTTGCGCTCTGGTCACACGACCCCCGCCCACACCATGCTCCACTGACACGCACCGCACACCCACCATTTTCCTGGATTTTTTATAGGACTTATACTAAACCTATATGTAAGTTTGGGGAGAATTGACATCTTTACTGTGTTGAGTCTTCCAATCCATGAACACGGAAATCTCTCCATTTATTTAGGTATTCATTGAATTCATTTGTCATCATTTTGTAGTTTTCAGCATACAAGTCCTGTACAGGTTTTATTATATTTACACGGAAGTCTTTCATTCTTCCAGCAATTGTAAATGGTATTGTATTTTTTATTTTGGTGTTCATGTATTCATTGCTCATATATATAAAATATAATTGGTTTTCATATGTTTGCCTTGTATCCTGTGACCTCTCCAACCTCACTTATTAATTCCAGAAATTTTTTGGAGATTCTTTGGAATTTTCTACATAGGCAATCAGGTCATCTGCAAATAAGGACAGTGTTATATCTTCCTTTCCAATATGTATGCCTTTTATTTCCTTTTCTTGCTTTCCTGCACTGGGTAGAACTTCCAGCACTATTTTGAATAAGAGTGGTGAGAGCAGACATCCTTGCCTTGTTCCTGATACGAAGGGAAGGCATTCAGTCTTTCACCATTAAGTTTAGTGGTGGCTGTAAGATTTATACATATATATATAATAATATATATATTATTATTAGAGGAGTTGTGAGCTTACAAAACAATCATGCATAATGTGCAGAATTCCCATACATCACCCCTCCACCAACACCTTCCATTGTTGTGGAAAATTTGATACAGATTATGAAAGAATGTCATCAAACTATTACTACTATTGTCCATAGCTTACATTAGGTATATTTTACCATACACCCCCCCATTATTAACACCATGTATTAGTATTGTGCATTTGTTATAGTTCATGAGAGAATACTCTTATATTTGTACTGTTAACCACAGTCCATCATCCACCACATGGTTCACTATGTTATGCAATCCATCCAAAGTGTGCACTCAGTGGGTCTCACTTTCATCACAGAGTTGTGCAGTCATCGTGGCTGTAAGATTTTGTAGATGGTCTTTATCAAATTGAGCAAGTTCCCCCACTTTTCCTCTTTCAGGGAGTTTTTCTTTTATCATGAATGGCTCTTGAATTTTGTCAAATGCTATTTCTGTATCAATTGATATGATCATGTGATTTTTCTTCTTTAGTCTGCTAATATTGTCGATTACATTGATTGATTTTCAAATATTGAACCTGTCTTGCATCCCTGGGTGAGTCATTTGGTCATGATGTGTAATTCTTTTTATATATTGCTGAATTTTATTTGCCAATATATTGTTAAGGATTTTTGCTTCTATATAATGAGGGATATGGGTATGTAGTTTTCTCTTTTGTAATGACTTCATCTGGTTTTGGTATCAAGGTAATACTAGCTTCATAAAAGAAATTGGGAAGTTTTCCCTCCTCTTCTATTTTCTGGAAGAAATTTGTGGAACTGTTATTAATTGTTCTTTAAACATCTGGGATAATTCTCCAGTGAAACCATCTGGACCTGGGAATTTCTTTTGTGGGAGTTTTAAACTTATGTATTCTATTTTCTTACTAGTTACGGATCTATTAAAATCATCTACTTCTTATATTGGGGGAGTTTTGGTAGTTTGCGTTTTCCAAGGAATTTGTCTACTTGATCTACATTGTCAAAATGTGTAGAGTTGTGCAAAATATTGCCTTATTATCTTTTTGATGTATGAAAGGACTGTAGTGATATCCCCTCTTTTGTTCCTAATATTAGGAATGAGTTTTCTTTCTCTTTTTCTTTGTCAGTTTCACTAGAGGCTTGTCAATTTTATTGATCTTTTCAAAGAACCAGCTCTGTTTCATTGATTTTCTATTATGTAACTGTTTTGAATTTCATTGATTTCTGCCTATAGTCTTATTATTTCCTTTCTTCTGTTTTCCTTGGATTTATTTTGCTCTTCTTTTTCCAGTTTCTTGAGGTAGGAACTTAGATTATTTATATGGTAACTTTTCTCTTTTCTAGTGTAAGCATTTGGTGCTATAAATTTCCCATTCAATACTGCTTTAGCTGCATCCCACAAATTTTGATATGTTGCATTTTCATTTTCATTCAGTTCAATATGTTTTTTATTTCCTTTGAGATTTAATATTTGACTCTTGGATTATTTAGAAATGTGTTATTTAGTTTCCAAATATTTGGATATTTTCCTGTTATCTTTCTGTTATTGATTTCTAATTTGATTCTATTGTGGTCAGAGAACACACTCTTTTATTTTAATTCCTTTAAATCTGTTGAGATTTGTTTTATGGCCCAGGGTATAATCTATCTTGGTATATAATTATTCTTTTTGTTTTTGCATGGAGTGTTCTATAAATGTCAATTAGATCCTGTTGGTTGAGGGTTTTGCTGAGTCTTCTATATTCTTGTTAATTTTCTGGCTAGTTGTTCTATCAGTTGTTGAGAATGGAGTGGTGAAGCCTTCAACTATAATTGTGGATTTGAGTTTTTACTTCACATATTTTTCAGCCCTGTTGTTTGGTGCATGCACATTTAGAATTGCTATGTCTTCTTGACAGATTGATCCATTTATCATTGCATAATGTCTCTCTGTTTCTGGTAATTTTCTTTGCTCTGAAGTCTACTTTATCTGATATAATGAAGCCACTTCTGATTTTCCTTGAATAATATTTGCACAATATATCTTTTTCCACTTTTAAACTTTTAACCTACTTGGTACTTACGTTTGAAGTGAGTTTCTTGAAGATAGCATGTAGTTGTGTCATGCTTTTTAACCCACTCTGTCAATCTCTCTTTTAATTGACATATATAAACTCTTTATATTTAATGGAATTATTGATATGTCAGGGTTTAAGTCTTCGGTTTTATTTTTTGTTTCTATTTGTTCTTTGTTTTTTCATTTCTGTTTTCTTTTCCTGCCTTCCTGTATGTTACTTACACATTTTTAGAATTCCATTTTGATGCATCTATATTGTCTTTGCATCTCTTTGTATAGCTTTTTTAGTGGTTGCTCCAGATATTACATTTTTTTGTATCTTATATCTTTATATATTTTATCTTATATCTTTGTATCTTATCTTATTTTGCTGGTGTTCTCTTTTACCAGTTCAAATGAAGTATAGAAATCTTACTTCACTTTTCCCTTTACCCTCCACTGTTTATAATATCATTTTCTTAAACATTTCCTCTACATATATTTTGAACCACATCAGACAGGGTTATAACTTTTACTTCACTGTCAAACATAATTTAGAAAACTCAAGAGGAGAAAGAAAGTCTTTAGTATTTACCCATATTTTTGTTCACCCTGTTCTTTCTTCCTCCTTGATGCTCCAAGATTCCTCTTTTTATCATTTCCTTTCTGTTTAGAGAACTTCCTTTAGCCATCCTTTTAAGGTAGGCATATTGGTGACAAATTCACTGAGTTTTCCTTTATCTGAGAATGTCTCGATTTCCCCTTCCATCCTGAAAAGTTATTTTCACTGGATATAGGATTCTGGGATGACAGTTCTTTTCTTTCAGCACATGAAAAATGTTGTGCCATTTCCTTCTGGCCTCTATGGTCTCTGAGAAATCCACTCTTATTCAAATTGTTTTCCCCTATAGGTAATGGATTTTTATCTCTCTGGCTGCTTTCAAGATTTCTTCTTTGTCTTTAGTTTTCAGAAATTTGAGTATGATGTGACCGCATGGATTTCTTTGTGCTTATTCTGTTTGGGTTTCACTTAACTTTTTGAATATGTAGGTTTATATCTTTCACCAAATTTTTTCTTTGTGTATTTTTTCAGTCCTACTTTTTTTCCCTCTTCTCCTTCTGGGAATCTGATAATATGAATGTTAGATCTTGTTATGGTCCCACAGGTTTCTGAGGCTCTTTTCATTTTTTAAAATTCAGTCTATTTTCTCTCTGTTTTTCAGATTGGGCAATCTCTATTGTTCTGTCAATTTAACTGTTCTTTTCTCTGAGCCCTCCATTCTGCTACTGAGCCCATCTACTGAGTTTTTATTTCAGTTTTTGTGTTTTTTCTTTTATAAAATTTATATTTGGTTATTCTTTATGTCTCCTATTTCTTTGCTGGGACTTTCTATCTTTTCATTTGTTTCAAGTGTGTTTGTAATTGCTTGCTGGAGCATTTTTTCATGGCTGCTTTAAAATCTTTGTCAGATAATTTTAATATCTCATCTCAGTGTTGGCATTCATTGATTGTCTTTTTTCATTTAGATTGAGTTCTTGGTACAAGTCATTTTTTTATTGTAATCTAAAGATTTTCATATTATGTTATGAGACTCTGCATCTTGATTCCACTTCCTGTTTTAGCTGGTTTTCTCTGGCACTGCTCTGACAGGAGCATGGGTGGAGGCACCTCGTTACTGCCAGGTGGAAATAGAAGTCCAGGTTCCCCACTCAGCCTTTGTTAACACCTGGGACGGGGCCTTCTTATTATGGCCAGGTGAGAGTGGAAGTCCAGGCTCTCCATGTAGTTTCTATTGATAAGCATGGGAGGAGGGGTCTCATTCCTGCTTAGTGGGTATGAACGTCCCAGCTTTCCACTCAGCCTTCTCTGACACCATCCATTAAGGAGGTTTAGGCATCTTGTTACAGCTTAGCAAGGGTGGAAGTCTTTCTGTTTCTATGCATTTGCATATTCTAGCTTTTCATGTAAGTGGAATCATGCAATATCTGTCCCTCTGTGTCTGACTTATTTTGCGTAACATGTTATCTTCAAGGCATGTATAAGAACATCATTCTTTTTTAGGGCTGACTAATATTCCATTGTGTGTATATACCACATTTTGTTTATCCATTCATCTGTTGATGGACACTTGGGTTGCTTCCACATTTTGGCTATTGTGAACAATGCTGCTATAAATATTGGTGTACAAATATCTGTTTGAGTCCCTGCTTTCAATTCATTTGAGCATATGCCAAGAAGTGGCATTGCTGAGTCATATGGTCTAACTTATACTTCTACATGTTGCATGTCTCATAGTATAATTTTTTAAAGAAAATTTTATTTATGTATTTATGTATTTATTCTCCCCTCCGTTGCCGCTTGTGCTCTCTGTCTGCTCTCTGTGTCCATTTGCTGCACATTTCCTCTGTGTCTGCTTGTCACCCTTGGTTGCATCATCTTGCTGCGCCAGCTCTCCCCAGGCATGGGCCATCAGCTCTCCGTGGGTGTGGGCCAGCTTGCCCTCACCAGGAGGCCCCGGGAACCAAACTCAGGGCCTTCCATATGGTAGATGAGAGCCCAATAGCTTGAGCCACATCTGCTTCCCTCTCATAGTATAATTTTATCAGAGTTTATTTAACTATTCACCTATGGATGAAATCAGGTTGTTTCTAAATTTTTTGTCAGCTATGTGTAATACTTCAATAAATAGACATTCAATAAACATTGTGTGCATGTGCAAGAGTCTCTTTTAGATTCTAAGAAGTAGAGATTCTGGGTAACAGGGGATGCACATTTTACATATCAATAGAAGTTGCCAAATTCTTACACATAATGGTTGTACTCCACTCAGCTGTGTATGAGTAGCAGTTTTGCCCACCTCTTTGCCAACCCTTGATATAACCAAACTTTTAATTACCAATGTGATAGGTGAAAAATATAGTATCTAATAGTTGTTTTCATTGGCCTTTCCTTGATTGCTAGAGGTTGATCATTTTTTCAAATATCTGGTGGCTACTTGTAACTCTTTTTTAAAAATTACCTCTCTGGGAGCTGATGTGGCTCAAGTGGTTGGAGCGTCTGCTTCCCACATGGGAGGTCCTGGGTTCAGTTCCCGGTGCCTCCTAAAAACAACAACAAAACAAACAAACAAGCAAACAAATGATGAAACCAACTCAGGGGAGCCGATGTGACTCAGTGGTTGAGTGCCGGCTTCCCACATTCAAGTTCCCAGGTTCAATCCCTGGCCCCGGTACCTCAAAAATAAATAAATAAATAAATTACCTGCCCATGTATCCATGTACTTTGCCCATATTTCTTTTGGGCTGTTTTCCTTTTTTGTTGATTTACAGGTATTCTGTATATATTTTGATGATTAATCCTTGGTCTAATGCATACATTGTAAGTAATGTATTTCTCCCAGTTTATCATTTGTATTTTAACTTTATTGATGGTGTCTTTGGTCAAATAAATTTTCTTTTGATGTCAATTCAAATTTATCAAACATTCCTTCATGGCTTTTGTGGTGTGTGTGTGGGTATGTGTGTTGTTTAAAAAGGCTTTTTCTACTCCAAAGTCACAAACACATCCGTCTACTTTTTTCCCAGTGTGGTTATAGGTTTATTTTTTACATTTCATTTTTTATACTAAATTAGATCCCCACCTCATACTATACACACACATGCACACACACACAAATTCCAGGCAATTTGAAAAACCTGCTAGTTGTGTATGTGTGTGTAGTGTGAAGTATATATAATTTAATTTTTCCAAATGGAAAGCCAATTTTTCCAGTACTTTTTATTGAGTGGTCCATCCTTTTGTAAATCTCACTTTTATCATTTATTTAACATCTTTGTATAAGTTGGTTTGGGGGCTCTCTGTTCCCTTTCACTTATTTACTTGTCTGTTTCTGTGTCAATAGCACACCCTGTTAATTACTATAGTTTCAATTCCTTGTATAATAAATCATCCTTCATTGTCCCCCTTTTCCAAAATTTCTTTAGTTCTTCTTATACATATTCTCTTATATATGGATTTTAGAATCACATTGACAGGTTCTATGAAAAATACCAATTGAGATTTGATTGGAATGGCAATGAGTTTATAGATTAATTTAGGGAGAATTGATATCTATTCTTTTCCTCCTTCACAAAGAACACTGGAACCCTCATGAAAGATGTTAAAGGGATAAAGAACCCACATAACATCCCACACACACACACACTTACACACTCACACAAGTTTGTGGCTCCATATTTGTGAATGCCTGCACTTTAGGCTCCAAGGGTAAATATTTATTAGAAATATGGGTTCTGGACACTAGGTCTGTTGTTCAGTGGTACTCCCAAAATGGGAGCTACTCCTCATCCTGAGCAGAAAAAAAACCCTACAAAAAACAAACTCTGGCTTGTAAACATACTTTGTTAGACTTCAAGGAAGGAAGGGAGGAGTGGATGAAAGAGACAAGCAGCATATAAGATTAGGAGATGGGTTCATGCTTTTCTATTCAAGAAAGCCCAGGACCACAGGAAGCATGAATGGTGGAGGATGGGGAAGACCAAGAACTAGGAGTGACCCCCTGGTCTGGCCTGGTATCTATGGGTTGGGACCCTAAAGAACAACCCATCCCCAGCAGTGTGCACGCATTCATAGTGTCCATAGAGAGAGGAGGACAGGCTGGGTTGGTAGCTGGGCCTATAAGACCTGATGTTCTGGATAGACCAAAGTGTGGGTTTAGAAGTGGATCTAGCTACTTTGGGGTCTAGTGCTGACAGAATGATCTCCATTTCTGTGGAATTTCTTTGTGGGTGGGGATGCTGATGCCTAGAAAAGTTACCTTTGTATAAAAATGACCCATTCTATCACAATAGAACCATACTGCCCAGTGGTGTGTTCATTTGATGTCACCAGCGGGGGAAAGGAACCCAGCCAATTGCACAGATCTTGATGCCTGGCCATTGGGTCGGACTGCCTTGGGGCCTGCAGAGCAGCTCAACCTCTTCTCAAATGCTCCAGCAAACTCTAGGCCAAGAAGGATATTTAGTGGTATGAGGCAGCCTTGGAGTTTAGCTGGAGCCCTCCAAACTTTTCCCAAGGGGGAAGTAGGGATTGGTGTAAGGGGTTCTTTGGCATCTTCAGATGCTGTCTGGGCAAGCAACTTAGCCCTCATCTGTGTTCCATTCAGCTGAATAGGTGAACACTGCTCTCAAGCATCTGTATTCTTCCCCCAAAATGTCATGGTCTCCAAGGCAGAGATTGGGCTTGAGCCACTAGCTCTATGGATCTTACCATCTATCAAAGCTGACAAAGCATTATTCTAATATAGAAGGCAAAGTAGATTGTGGTAAATACCTTAGGAGAGGTACAAAGTGCTATGTGGGTTTTG
>JAQZBX010101455.1:0-11259 GCA_029593785.1 Cabassous unicinctus
AGCCGGCCTGCCCTCACAAGGAGGCGCCGGGAAGCGAATCCGGGGCCTCTCATATGGTAAACGGGTGCTCTATCCATTGCGCCACACCCGCTTCCTGCCGTGAGGTTGCTGCATCAGCCCACCGCACCGCTCAGGCCGGCGTGCCCTCACAAGGAGGCCTCGGGACGCGAACCCGGGCCTCCCATATGGTAAATGGGGGCTCCATCCACTGAGCCACACCCGCTTCCCTGGAATAAATATTTCTATTCCCGTTGTATCAATGGTGACAGGTTAAGTGACTCGACAAAGATCACACCATAGAAACCCACATTTGAAGGCCGGGACTCTGCCCCAGGTCTGCCTGCTTACAAAGCCTTCCTCACTCCATCACTGGAATTTTTGGCCACAGAGCTCAGGCTGAAGAAAGAGAAATGTCATCCCAGGCAATTCTACAAGAATGGAAGCATTTTCAACAGAGTTAACCCAGGTTAGTGATTCACCAGATTTGCCCTTTAGAAACCAGAAAAAAAACAAAACACAAAACACTATTTTAGTTCCAGGCACATCCATAATTTATTATTTTAACACAGCAGAAACTCTCTCTTTACCCTTTGGAAATTTATGCTCTTACCTTCCAAGGCAGAGGACATATAGGCCAATAAAAATATAAAGGACTTTTCTGTAGCAGGATTGAAGTTTTGTCTCAGAATGCTGAAAACTGTGTTTCCATTTGAAGATCTCCTGGGACAGCCCCTGGAAGTCAAGCCATTGCATTTTCTTGTGATCGCAAAAGAGCTATCCTTTCCTCTCCTCACCTGTGGAGGGCTAAAGAGGGCCACACATTCTCTGCCATTCCTTTCATTGAGAGCTGAAGTCTGTCCTTCCCCCTTGAATCTGGATGGTCTCTTCACTATTTGAACCAATAGAATAAGCAGAAGTGATGCTGTGCCAGTTTCCAGGCTGGAAGAGATGGCAGCTCCCACTTTCCGTCTCTGGGCACAAGGGTTTTGGAGCCTTGAGTTGTGATATAAGACATCTGACTATCCCGTTGGAGAGACCACATGGAGGGGCCTTGAGATGACATGGAAAGGGAGAGGAGTCCAGCATACCTGACAAGGACCCAAACATGTGAGTGAAGCTTCTTGGACCCTCCAAACCAAACCAGCCACCACGTGAATACCCAGATGGAGCAGAAGAATTGCACTGCTGAGCCCTGCCCAAATTCCCCTGTCACTCATGAGAGTAATAAAATGATTATCATGCTATGCTTGGGGGTTTTGCTCCATAACAACAGATAACCAGAGCACCACCAGACAACTAAGTCTTTTCTGGAGAGAGGAACAGAGTGGGGACTTTTGAGGAGTCTCTTCACTGAAAGGAGGGAAGCAATCATTCAGCTCCTCCTTGAAATAGTTGCAGAACCAAAAGACTTCAAGAAAGGTGTAATTAGGGGCCTCTCCACCTCCCACCCTCACACCCAGCAAGGCAGAGTAATTTGGAAAAGAGAAAGCCTAGCCGGAGGTGTCTTTGAAATGAGCAGTGTCAGCATGTGGGCTGAATGAACTTCAGTGATTTTGAAAAGGCCCCTCCCCTTGTGCCAAAAAAGTGACTGGATGGAACACCAGGCTGGAGCTTCTGCCACTCTGTGAGCTGAGCAGGAGTCAGGCCTTACTGCTCCATCCGGATGCATCCCCTCAGCCCCTGCAACCTGCAGCAGGGATGCTTAGGACTTGGTGAGAGAAGGTTCCAGAAGGGACCAGACTAAGCTTTGCATACACAAGAAGAGGATGTAGATTTTGATGTGGAAAGTTTTTGGAATCCTGGACAGAGATGGGAAATAGTCTTCTACAAGGTTATCAAAGTGCATAATTATTCCTCCCTTTCTGTTTACCTTTTGCCCTTCCTTCTTCCTTCCTTGCCTTCACAAATATGTACTGAGCCAACAGCTAAGGTTACCAGGACTTATTAGCACTCAAGCAATGATGTTTCCTTTTGAAGGAGTACATATACATACACATACACATGCACATGCACATGCACATGCACATACACATATACACTCTGTAATGGTTAGGCTAATGTGTCAGCTCGGCCAGGTAATTGTGTCCAGTTGTTGGGTGAAGTAAGCACTGGCTAATTGTAGTACAAGGACATTTGTGGACTTTAGTCATCAGTTAGTTTACTGCATAGATGGCTGATTACATCTACGATCAACCAGGGAGATTGCCCTCAGCAATGAGTGAGGCTTTATCCAATCAGTTGAATGCCTTAAAAGGGGAAGGATTTCAGCATTCAGAGAGAATTTTCCAGCTCGTCTTTGGACAGACAAGGTATCCTGGGTGCTCATCAAGGACCTTCATCAGACCTTCATCAGAGCCCCTGGTTTGCAGCCTGCCTGCAGAATCTGGACTTCTGCATCCCCACAGTTATGTGAAAGATTTTATAAAATTTCTTACTATTTACAGATATCTCCTGTTGATTCTGTTTACCTAGAGAACCCTGACTAATACACATACTAAAATGAATTTGGAGGAAATGATAGGATACCTGGGATTTGCTTCAAAATTATCCTGGAATGGAAGAAATGAGTAGAGATACAGATGCAATAAGATTGGCCATTAATTTACTAATCATTGTAACTAGGAGATGGTTTACATGGGCTTTCATGAAACCATTCTCTCTACTTTTGTATATGTTTGAAATTTTTCATAATAAAAGTTAACATCAAAGCTTATGAACAAGGTGCATATGATTCATATGTGCTGCCTGGAAAGGCCAAGAAACTTTCTTTATGTGATGGCCTAAGTGGCAACCAACCCATCATCCAGCTAAACGGCTCCACACTTGGCCACTCCAGCACATTCTCCATGGGCAACCAGAGTGGAATTTTAAAAGGACACATCTGATTGTATCCCTCATTTTGTCTTCAGAAAGACCAAGGTGAAAGTCCTTCCCAAGACCCTGAAAGCCCTGCCCTCCCTCCTCTCCAGCCTGCTCTCTCCCATTCCCCTCTCTCCATGAACCCCCTCCCCTGCCTTCTGTACTCCAGCCACTCTAGCCTTCCAGCTCTTCATCCTCCCTCCTGCCTCAGGACTCTTGCTCATGCTGTTTCTTCTCCTGGAAGGCTCTTCCACCCTCCAGCACTGGCTTCACTCAGTTAACTGTTTGTGGTCAGAGGTTACTATCTCAGTTACTCTGTTTATCTCAGTGTAATAAACAGAATAATGGTCCCCCAAAGATCCCACATCCTAATATCCAGAATCTGTGAATACATCACCTTACATGGCAGAAGAGACTTTGCAGCTATGATTAAATGAAGACTGGCGATGGAAAGATGATCCTGGATTGTCCAGGTGGATCCAATGTAATCCCAAGGCTCCTTAAAAGTGAAAGAGGGAGGCAGGAGGTTCAGAGTCATAAAAGGAGATGTGTTGAAAATAAAATGGCCACTTGCATTGGGTATTGCCGGGTGGGACCCATTTTCAAGAAGGGACTTTCTAGAAGATGAAAACAACTGACCTACAAGGGCTCTCTGAGAAAATGGACTGCACCCTACAGGGTTCTAGATAAGCAACATGTGCTGATAAAGCAGTGTTGATCCAGGAGAGATAGCTTAGCAGGGTGGACAAGCAGACCACACTAATCATTGTGTATCTGCTCCCCACTTTGTAAGAAATGGAATATCAGCCAATCAGAACATTTCCTCGCTTGCTTTTGCATTTGCCTTATACAAGCTCCCCTTTTCCACTCCCACAGCGGAGCTTCCTTCGACTTTCTGGATGGGATGCTGCCCAATTCATGAATTGCTCAATAAAGCTACGAGATCCTAAATTGCATTAAATATTTTTCTTTTAACAGATATGACAGCAAAAGTAGAGGTAAAAGTAATGCGATTGCTACCTTTGGATGTGGAAGGAGGCTGAGAACCAAGGGACGCAGGCAGCCTCTAGAAGTTGGAAAGCGATTCTCCCTAGAATCTCCAGAAGGAATGCAGCCCCACTGACACCTGGATTTTAGCCCAGAGGTACCCACTTTGGATGCCTGACCTCCAGAACTGTGAGAGGATAAACGTGTGCTGTCTTAAGCCACCAAATGTGAAGAAATCTGCTACAGCAGCAATAGGAAGCTAATACACTTGGGGAAGCTTTCCCTGACCCCTGACCCCTGACCCCTGACCCCCGCCTTCCCTCCCCCCAGATCAGGCATCCCTCTTACACGCAGTCATAGCCCTCCCTGCAGTTTGTAATTATTTCCTGGTGACTATGCGTGGTGTCTCCATTAGACTCCATTAGACTTGAGCTTCAGAAGGGCAGGGACGCTGGCTGTGTGCTCACATTACATACGCAGAGCACAGCGCTTGCTCCGTCAAGGGCACCCCAGGGGCTCACAGTGACCGGCCTCACTGATGAGCCCACTGAGCCTGACGCTCCAGGTCTGGCCAGTGTGTTTCCTCCCTGTTTCTCTGTGGTCAAGTATCTGAGCTTTGTCTCACATGCACCCAGTTCTTCTAGAAGTGAAGTCATGTCTGTCTCCTCCCACCCCAGGGTTTCCCAGGATCGCAGTTCTGCTCCTACGCCTGGAACCCATACTACCTGGAGGCTTTGGGGTCACACCAGCCTGTGACCATTGACTATCTGTGTGACCTTGGACAAGTCCTTTGCTTCAGAAAGCTTTCTCCATCTATCAGATGGGATACATTACCTCTCTTTGTGTGGGTTAAATAAGAAAATAGAAGTAAAGTGCCTAGCAGAGAAGCTGAGCAGAACAGGTAAACTGGGGCGTTAGCTCCTTTCCCTCTTCCTGATACTGGGCTCTGCCTATCTACTGGGACTGCCTAATGTCACCCAATGTGATCATTTCTGATGACTCCCTTCCTTTGTCCTCCCACCCTCAATTGCCCACCCAATCCAACCCAGGCTTCTGTTAGCCCTGAAGGCCCAGGCACCTGGGCCTTGGTCCAAGCATAGTTTCTGCGATGTGGGAAATGTCCATTAAATTCCAAGGTCCCAACCCAAGCGAGCCCCTGAGCAAGGGATCTACTAATCAATCAGGCACATTTCCCAAGTGCAGCCACTCACTCATTTCCTTTCATTCAAAAATGCCCATTGACAAAGGAAAGAGGAGAAAGGGAGCAGCCTTATTAAAATGACCAGGATTAGACATTGGATTCAGAGTCAGACCAAGCGTCTATTCCAGTTCCCACATGTCCTTGAATGAACTCAGCCACATGAGCTGCCTCTGACTGCTGCTGTCAGAAGCAATTGGGATACAAGTCTGAGGAAAGCTCCACCAGCAAAGGAGAGGCAGCGTCTGGTCAAAGAGTGGGCCTGGAGGTCGGACAAGGAGCCATTATTTAATAACTAGAATCACACAGCTGGTAGTGGGATGGTAGTTGGTCTGTCATCACAATTTCTGATGTGGGAAATGAGGAGAAATAAATGTCCCAGGATCTGGCCAGTTAATGGCAGATGCTGGGTCTTCTATTTAGCAGGCCAAGGCTATTTCCCATGGCAACTCTTTAGGTTGCAAATAAAGTAAGTAGTTGGCTTACAAAACTGAATTCCTCAGGTGCATTAAGTTCAGGCATGTTTCCAGTCTCTCTCACTGTGACGCTCTCTCTCGGTCTCTTGGCTCTGTCGTCTCTTTTTCTCTTTGAATGCTGACCTCATTCTCTCCTGCCTTGGAGAGAATCTCTTCACAGAGCAGAAAACAGCGCTTATAGTTTGAGATCCAAATAGGAGAGGAACTTCTTCCTCCCAGTGTCCACACATCACATCTCTTAGAAGGACTCTAATTTGACCTGCTGGCTCTCATGCCCACCCCTTGAACCAATCTCAAGGAACAGGATGTAAGCTACCAGGATTGCTGGGCCCTTTGTCCAGCCCATGACTGAGGGTGGAGGGACACTAAGATTGGCTGCCCCACCGAAGTACGTAGGAGAGGAGAGAGCAGTTCTCCAGTGGCAGCGGGAGGGCTTGGCATACTGGAGGGAACAAGGTTCTCTCCAATCCCTTTGGTGGCCCTGGCTGGACAGCCAGGCCCTGGCTGAGCAGAGCTGAAACAAATTTGCTGGCGGCGTGAATGAAGACTGTCCCTTATGGCTTAACAGATGCCCCTGTGACCCCAAACCTCAATCTCTCTAGTGGTTTTCTCTCTGGCCCACCCACCATATCAATCCAGAGCTCTTTGGGGGATGGCCTAAAGATAGTGCTCCTTTGAGACCTCTTCACCTGGGGAGGCCCTTCTCCCACAAAGGCTGAGGAGGATCCGTTTTCTAGGAGGAGCCTGCAATGAAGGAAGGTGCTGGTAAAAGCAGGCAGGGTGGAGCATACCCTGCATGTGGCGGATCACTACTTTTCTCATTTTTAAGATAAGATTATTAGTGTTATTTTTTAAAATATGGGTACCATGTATTTCACTGTTTTTTAAAAAAATTATTTAAAATAAAAGTGTTACATATATCTGATTTTTTAAAAAGTCAAATAGTGTAGGGTGATATAAAGAAAATTCTTTAAAATTTATCTTCCCTTCTTCCTTTTATCCACTAATCCCACTCCCCAGAGATGACACTATTAACAGTTTCTGAATTACCCTTCAGAAAATTTTCTACTTATAAATGCACACCTATTTCCTAAAAATACAAATGGGATCATATTATATACATTGGCTCTAATTTAACTATGTTTAAGTCATTATTTGCTAAATATATTTGCATGGAACATTTTTATTAACATTCTTAACATTCTGAAAAGCAGTTTGTGAAACACCAAGTTCATTTAGTAAACAAACACCTGCTGTGTGCCTGGTGCTACAAATGAGTGAGATGTCTGTTACCTGTTCAAGGACAGGCTGTCTACTAGAAGAACCAGAAGTGAACAAATGGAGGTGTTAGAGTGTACCATGTGCCACAATGTAGATATGCACTGTGGACAAGATCCTGGAGAGAGGCTAACTGTGCCTGGAAGGAGGGCAGGAGGCTTCATGGAGAAGAGGCCTTTTGCACTGAGTACTGAAGGATGAGTAGGAGCTCAACCAGCAAGTTGGGGCATGGATGTGATTGGAATTGTGTTTTAGAAAGATTAATCAGCTCCCAATTTGGAAGCTGGATTGGGGAGGGGTAAGCCTGGAGGCCGGGAGAGTGGCTGGGAGGCCATTGTAATGGTCCAGGACAGAAATGGTATGACTTTATTTAGCTAAGGCAGTGGTAGCGGAGGGGAAGAGGTCGGGACAGTTGGGGGCCTTTTAAAGATATGTAATGGGTAAGACTTGATGACTGATTTGAAGGAGGTAAAGAGGAAGGAAGAGTGTGTAGTACTTTGAGTTTTCTAACTGTGCAATAAGTGGATGGCAGAGCCATTAGCAGAGGAAGAGACGACAGGGAGACTTAGGGGCCTGGGCTCCCCTGTGATCAGCATCGTTTTGCTTCTCTGGGCCCCCTGGGGAGCCTCCTGGACGGTGACCTGTATAAGGGCAAGTGTCAGTCCTGTCTCGTCTTTGCAGACCTTCAAATTACCCAGGGCAGAATCGTGTACAGAACTGTGTATCTGTTTAATAAACGAGGGGGCTACGGCATTCTCACTTACTAAATGGACAGAACAATGGACCAGGATGAAATGGCTGGAATAAAACCCAAACTCCTACTTGGGTCAACAAGACCCAGCATGATCTGGCCCCTTCCTGCCTCTCTGACTTCATCTCCCTCTGTTTTTTCCCTCGACAAGCACCTTCCAGCCACATTGGCCTCTTGCTGCTCATGGAAACTAAATTCATTCCCCTTTCAGGGCCTTTGAAATTGCTGTTCCCTGTGCCAGGCACACCCTTCCCTTCACTTCAGTCAGTTCCTCATGGAGACCTTTCCTCAGTACTCTAAAATAACCCCCAACTATTTCCTGCTATATTTTCTTCCTAGTACTAATCACTCCTGAATGTTTAATATGTTTATCATTTTACTATCTGTTTCTCCCACTAATTTACAAGCCCCATGAGGGCAAGGTCATCATCGCTCTTGTTTACTGCTGTATTTCCAGGGCTGGAACAGAAGTTGGCATGCAGTAGGAATTCAGTGAAAATGTTGACTGAACCAGAGAATGGGAAGGTTCATCATGGTAGTCCCTACGGTTCTTTCTAGGAGTCTTTGCTTTTTTCTCACACTCCCCACTGTGCCTTGAACCCAGGAGTTCTTCATATACTTGTAAAGTTGACTGAAGGCTAAACTCTGGGTTCTGAAAAATTAAAATGAATCTATAAGTCTGTTTTGGCTCCCTGCATGGCTGGTGATATTTCTTTTTATTCCAAAAAGTATCTTTCCTCTTAACTCTGCATGGCGTGCCTTAAGAATTTATCAAAGAGAGCCTGGTTGAGCTGCCTTGCATTTTCTGCTCTTGTAGCCTGAGTGAGGGCTGAGGAAGGGAGGGGAGGGGAGATTGTTGGCCTGGACTTAGCCCTGGTCACTGGCTATCAGTCCAGGTTCCAAACAGCTGGAAACTGGTGTTTGCCTTAAAATTCATGCCTTTGTCAACACTGCTGCTATCCTTCTGTGGCAGTTTGGCATTGTTTCTGAATCCCAAAAATAGATATTGGATTATGTTTGTAAATTGGTCTTTACCTGGGCATGATAAAATTATGATTAGGGCTTTGATTGGGCCATGTCAGTAGGACGTTGAGTCCCCACCCCCTTGGCGGGCGGGAACTCACAGAGAAAACTACACGGCAGAGCAGAGGAGTGAGTTGGAGTCTTGATGTTGAGTTTTTGAGCTGGAGCCCTGGGAAGTAAGCATACAGAGGAGCTTGTTCATGAGGAAGGAGAGAAGGCCCCGGGAAAAGAGTTGAGCTGTTCGCCTGACAGTTCACAGCTGGCCTTGTGCAGAGAACAAAACAGCTGAGCCCGGAGAGAATCGAGCCCCAGGGAGAGAGACAAAGCCTAGAGAGTCTAACCATGGGGCGTTAAGAGGAAGAGGAAGGCTGAACGTTGGCAGCCATCTTGCTTCAACACGTGACTACAGACTTTGGTGAGGGAAAGTAACTTATGCTTTATGGCCTGGTAACTGTAAGTTTCTACCTCCAAATAAATACCCTTTGTGAAGGCCAACAAATTTCTGGTATTTTGCTTCAGCACCCCTTTGGCTGACTAATACACCTTCTCTCCCTCTCATTACCGGTTTCATTATCTTCCCCTGATTTGCATAAGCAGTTGAACTTTTCTGATTTCTTTTAGTCTATAAATCTGCGCTGTGTGTTTTAGCTGGTTTATCACTCCAGCTGATTTCCAATTTTGCCAAATTTTAGCAGGAGCTTCTAAGCAATTCCTGATGCAATTTTTCTATTAAACAAACAGTCAATTCTTATCATCCATGGTAGTTATGTTCTATAAAGTCACTGCAAACACTGAACCATTCCTATTAGAGGAAATACAGGGTTAGGTTCTGGCAAGCCTCTGGTCACAGCATTTTCATCAACCCATCAATACATAACCTTGTTTTATATCTGTTTTGCTTTAAAGGCACCTTATTTAATGTATATTGTTGATTCATTAACATTGGATTCACAGCCAACAGCACTATAACTTTTGCCTGAATGAAGCTTATCTAACATCTGTATTTTCTCTACAAGGCACATCACAGCCTTATGGAGAACACTGGACAACACTTCAGCACTACAGCTGGGGGCCATTTTAAACAGCTAAATCACCAAGAAAAGGCACAAAAATACAAACGTTGGCACTAAATATACTGCTAAAAGGATTCTTGTTCATAACATGAGAGCTGAAATAAGAAGGCAAAGCCTCACCTTGTTTGACCTCAGCTGGGAACATGTGCATGGGGTGACACAAAATTTTTGCCTCTCTGCATATGGCCATGAATAAGCACCACAAGTTTTGATTTTAGGGTTGCAAATAAATTGTATCGAGCAGGCAAGTTTGCTAATACAGAACCCATGAATAATGAGGACAAACTGTTTCTTTTTTGGATTAACGGCATTGAGAGATTTTAATGTACATAAAGAGATCAGCTTTGGAGTCAGCCATACTTGAGTGAGAATTTGAATTCCACTGCTTTCTAGCTATATGACTTTGGCCAAGTAAATTATTCTTTATGACTTCAGCTTTTGTTGAAGTGTAATTTTTAAAAACATGATTCTCATATGTTCATTCAAATATATAGTGAGCATATGTAAACGATGCATTTTGCTCATTAAGGAGGGAACCTACAGGATAGTAAGGCTGGTTCAAAGAGCACACAAAAATCAGATACTTATTTCAGATTTAGTCAGGAAAGGACTGCTGAATAAAACTGCTAAGTTATATATAAAATTGGTTAATGTCTTTTAGGGCGACAAAACTGTAATCTTTGGGGCTCATTATTCTACTGGACAAAAAGAATTTGCATCTCTACTGAACAAAATTAAGATGTACCTTATCAGTCTTTCTCAAGATAATATATAACATTGCAGAGTCTAGGTCCTAGTTAACAATAAATAATACATAGTCAATCAAGCAAAGGTACATTTCCCTAGAGAATTAGATAATCCTTGGAAGTATCTATTAGACAATGCCCCAATATGGCACTAAAATTTACACAACATCCTTTGCCTCTTTTCAAGTTTTGAATAAAAATTTTAACAGTGTTCTTATCTATAAAATAGGGGTACTGTAAGCTATATTGCATGGTATAGAGGAGATAGCCTGTTGAACCACATACTAGGTCCTTCCATCTTGGTCATCTAGACCCAAGGTGTCCCCAGTCATTAACTTTTAAATATGTATCAGTAGCATCATGAGGCAGGGAAGTGCCCCTCTTCCCATCTTGAGGGTTCTTAAGACTCTAACTCTTTCTCTTTGTTGCTCCAGCACCAGGGCTGCAGGTTGTTCCCGCAGTTACTATATCTGAGTTATCTTAGGGCTCCTTTTTAGCTTTTATACTTCTTCCTACATCTGTTTTTTATAAATTCCCTGTATTGTATTTTCTTTGTTAAAATAATGAGTATGGCTTCTGTTTTTCTAATTAGACCCTGACTGTTACAGGTGGAGAAGGAGCCTATATTTCATGAATGTCCCAGAGATAAAGAACTTTCCTATTGAAAACATAATATAACTTCTAAAATTATATTAATTGGCACATTCAGAACTGTTACTTTTACTATTTCTGGAAAGTAATTGTTCAATTTTTTCCCACAAACGACATACTCTCAAAGCATTTTGCATACATTATCTCACTTAATCCTCAAACAGTCCTTTGTGCTAGTTATTCTTACCGTTGCTTTAAAGATTGGGAAACTAAAGGG
>JAQZBX010101456.1:0-11275 GCA_029593785.1 Cabassous unicinctus
CATATACGCATACACACCTCAAAATTTCCCATTTTAACCATTTTCAAGTGTACAGTTCGGCGGCAATAATTACATTCACCATGTCGTGATACCGTCAGCACCTCCAACAGAAACTGTACACCCATCAAGCGTTAACGCCCCCTTCCACCACCCCCACCCCACCCGGGTAGCCAGTAATCTATTTTCTGTCTATATTTTGCTTATTCTAGGTATTTCCTATCAGTGAGATCATGCGTTATCTGTCCTTTCGTGCCCGACTTCCCATGACGCCTGCGAGTCCTCCGTGTTGTCCGTGCATCGGGACTTCCTTCCTTATATGGCTGAGTAAGACCCTATTGCGAGCACAATCCACACCTTGTCTGTCCATTCGTCAGATGACCGCACTGGGGTTGCTTCCACCTTTTGGCAGTTGCGAACAATGCCGCTGAGAACTAGGGGTGCAAAATATGTGTCTGAGTCCCTATTCTTTTGGGGGTCAACCTAGAGGTGTCTGAGTCCCTATTCTTTTGGGGGTCAACCTAGAGGTGGGGTTACTGGGTCACAGGGTCACCTAACTGGAGGCTTTCTGTCTCCTTTAAATGCCTGGGTTGAAGGAAAAACCAGGCAAGCGCCATCCCTTGGGCAGCCCACGCTGTTTGGTGGTGCATCTGACGCCGCAGGTGTGTGCAGGTGCGTTCAGGAAGGCACAACTCCTAGGCTCAGGAGCTTCCCCAGGAGGGAGCTCGACTGCCCACGCACTTCCTTCTAGTATCTTCTCTGAGCCAGGGCTCGCGTGTCAGGTGTCGGGGCCCATTCCTGCCCCACTCCATACTCACCCTGGAGGCTGGGAGCAGCCCCTACTCTTCCCTCAGTATTGGGGGCCCTTGGCAGGGACTGCTGCTGACCCCCTCCCCACACCACAGCCTGGGGTCCGCGGCCCCACCCCCCAGGGCTTTTCCACCCGGCTGCCCCTGCCACGTTTCCTGGGGCAGGAGGAGGCTCCTGGTGTCCCCACACGACCGACAGATTGTCCAGACGCTGGTCCCGCCTGCCCCATTGCGATGTCTCTGGGCCTCCAGCATCTGCCCCGAGCCTCTGAGCATACCCCCTTGGAAGAACTTTTCTGCTCAGAGTATCTATTTGGGATTTGTCAATGATGGATCCAGGGGAGTGGCCCTCCTATGGCTGGGACTAGTTTGGTTCTGTGTCATTCCAAGGAGGTGCCCCAACTAGCGCCTGCTATAGGTGTTGATGTATATCTATAGGTAGGCGGGTCCCTGGGAGAGAGGCCACTTGGGCCGTTTAGCCTAGCGGAGGTTAGTCAGAGAAATTGCAAGCTGGATACTTTTGCAATGACCTGTCCTGGGGGTGCCAGCTCCCGCCGTGAGCTGGCCAAGGCACCCCCCCATCCCAGTCTTTTTTAAAAGCTGCCGTTCATTCAGGAAATGGCGCCATGGTCCTCTGCAAGGGCAGGCAAGGCCCAGCAGCAGTGCCTCCAAATCACCTCCACGATGCCGCTAACTGTAACACAGTAAGGAGCCGGAATGCCCCAAGTATAATTAAAAGAGAGTTATGCTGCTCTAAACGATGAATAAAATATGCTTCCCACACTGCCATTGGAGGCATCTGTATGCCTAGTAATTGACAAAACTGGTAATTTACCAATCAGTCTTCCGGCTATTACTGTAAATTAACGGGGTTTAATTGAAAGCCAAAGGATTGATCTAGGATAAGTGGAAGATGTTTAAGTACTAGAAGCAAATATCCATGTTGACTTAAATTAACAGGCTCTGAGAGAAGCTCATTACACTTACCCAGCAGCCGGCACCCCTGGAGAAAAGGCAAGTCATTTTTAGCAGGGGAAGATGCATTTCTGCAGGCAGGGCAGCTCTGGGTGCAATTCGGGGGCAGCCAAGAAACCTGCCACTTGTGATTGACGACATCTTGAGCATGTCATCAGGCCTCTTAGTAACCTGGTTTGCTTTCCCTTAGAGCTGCAGCAAAATACTGCCATATGGTTATTAGTCACCGATACCGCTGACGTGCCAGGGACCCGCTTTAAGAACCGCTGGTGGAGGCATCCCGCACGCGGTGAGATGGTAACGTCAGTCTTACAGTTTCTCTTGACGTACCCCATGCAGAAAAAAAAATATGTTTCCCAAACATTGTTTAAAGTTGCTTAAAAACAAGTTGACCACTGCGGCCAACTTGAATTTGGCAAATATATTTCTGTATGAGTGAAAAAAAAACTTGTTGGGACTCGAATTTCCATTTTGATCTGTTTAAGAAAGGGAGGTTCTGTTATCAAATGGCTTTTAAAATAGAAAGCATACCTTAAAAACATAAATTCTCTTATCTGAACCTGAATAAATGATAACTCTATTTTTATAAGACCCCTGTGAGTATCTCTTCACAAAGGAAGACTTTCAAGTTGTCTCCAAGGACCTTTTAAACAAGAAAATACTTACTGTTTAATTTTCCTTTCTGCAGCACGAATGAAAATATTAAGATCAGTCTCTGATTAATTCCAAGGACACTTTCTCCACAGCTGCTGAGTGACCCTGAGATGGCAAGAGGTGTTTGTGTGATGTTTCAGCCCCTTCCCCTCACACTCATTTTCATTCCTTGTGGGTGCAGCTAGATAGACAGGAATTTGCTGTGGGAAGATCTATGGTGGCAGCTAAGGAGGTAATCAGCTCACTGGTTCTTTTGCAGACAGAGATGTACAGATGGAAAGTTCAAAGGAGAGAGTGAAGTTAGACTCTTCAGGAATTTTCAGGAGTCTGGGGTCAGTTCTCCAAGCCTGATGTGACCAACTGGGGACAGCAGCTACCGGGACCCCCAAGGAATCAAGGTCTGTGTCTAGCAGCTCTCTTGCCACCAACTCTGTCTCCAAAAAGACCTTTACCAGGCACGAGAGGCAAGCCAGCGTTCCAGACGCATTGCACAAAAGGACTGCCAAAGACCGTGATGGCGCCAACAGCATGAATTGTGTGACATTGCCCTGCTCCGGCCAGACCCCAGTGCTCTGCTGCTTTTTCTGCCTCATTTTTTACTCATCCAAGATTGATGTTCTGAAAACTGCTGTGGTGTGGCTGGATCAGATTACTGCCCCTCCATTCCTCCTGGCCTTAGAAGGTGCCCATGGACCTCCTGGGCTTGAGAGAAGAAATGACACTTGGACATCCCACCTGACAGTTGACTCTCCTGGAAGCCCGCTCAGCCAAGTGGGCTTGCCTCAGCTTGCCCAGCATCGGGGGCTGATGCTCACCTCTGCCCAGCCAGCAGACCCACTCAACTGGCATGGAGTATTCTTCACATATGGAGGGGATGGTGGCCTCCATGCAACTTCCATTCGTCCTGGAACCTTCTGGAAAGTCACAGAAAAAATCTGGTCTTGTTCACTTGAGGGTGCAGTGGCTTACCTAGTAAGATTTCTCTTCTCCAGATGATTTACTCAGTTGTGCTTCATAGGGAAAGGTGTTTAGATGCCTCAACACCCTGGCTGTCTTCCTTCTGCTACGCTTAAACTGGGGTGCCCTCAGGGGCTATTAGTCACCAGATGTGATGTGGCTGAGTTCAGTGGGATTATCCCCTCCATTGTTCTGATTTCTATGCATCTCTTAATAGAACCCAAGGTTCTCTGGAGCTTTTTTTGGCAGCCACATCCCCGTTAGCCTATATTTAGCTTTCAACTAATAAAACTCTTAACTCTGTCTCATTTGACCTCTAGTTAATCTAGGTCTTTCTGTTTTGTGAAATCAAGTGATTTTTTGAACCGAGGGGAAAACTTTATATTGTTTTTTTAATTTTTTAAAAATTAAAAACATGACAAGCAGGCACCCAACTACTGAGCTACAACTGCTCCAGTATTTTATTTTTTAAAGTAAACTTTAATTTCAAAAAATAAAATAGCAGACAGAAGGCAGCTTAACAAATTATGGAAGCATTATTTAAAAAAAAAAATCTGTCCAGGCACATTTATCTCATTTAATCCTAAAAACAAACTCAATTGTTTCTCTGTGTTTAGAAAGACACATAAATGAGCACAGATTGGTTAAATGACATGGTCAAGGTCTCCTTGTTAATGAAAATGATGCATAATAGTATTCCTAGTTCATAAAACTAAACCCCATATATATTTTTTTTAATCTTTAGCATTGATATATTATCTTCTTAGGACTTTATATTTTTATATATTTAGCATTGATATATTATCTTCTTAGGACTTTATATTCTTATATACAATTTTCTATGAAACCAGCTTGTCATTTTGAATCTTAATGTTTATTTCTCTCTTTTCTCCCTCCCATCTCTGTAAATTCACTAGGTATATTTCTTTTTATTTTTTAATGTTATAAAAAATAACATACACTAGAGTGGATTCTGGAGTCTGGTTTTGGGTCTTGGGCTTTAGCATTTAATAGCTTTAAGTGATGTCAAGAAGTCGCTTAGCTTTTCTGTGCCTCAGTTTCCTTATCCTTATCTGGACAGTGGCAATCATAATTTTTCCTAAATTGTTTCAGTTACCTATTGCTGTGTAATAAACCACCCCAAAACTTAGTGGCTTACAAAACAACTTGTTATTTCTCATGCTTTTGTGTCTCAGGAACCCAGGCAGGGCTCAGCTGGTGGTTCTTCTGCTCCGTTTGGCATTGTCCAGGGTCACTCATTCAGCTGCATCTGGCTGGCAGCTGGGCTGGGCTAGAAGGCCCTAGAAGGCTCACTCTTCCTTCTGGGCCATTTGGTCCTTCTTTCCTCCATGTGCTTTCTCATCATCTACTAGTCCAGCCAAGCACCGTCACAGCATGGCGGCACCTTCCCGGCGCAGAAGCAGAAGCAGAAGCAGAAGCTGCTTGGCTTCTCAGAGGGCTACACCAGAACGTGTACAGCACCACTTCTGTCTCATACTAATGGTCAAATAAAAGCACAAGGGCAGCCCAGATTCAGGAGAAGGGGAAAGAGAATGTACTTCTTTTTGGGAAGAAGGACATGTGGTAGGGGGAGGAATTGGTGATGGACATCCTTGGAGACCATTTACCACACACCTATAGGGTTGTGAGAATTCAAGCAAGTTAATATATGCAAAACACTGAGCACAGTGTTGGCTGTTTACAACATATATAAGTGTTAGCTTTTATTTTAGTCAAGCTATTAAAAGCTATGGAATAAGGTGCGTGTTTGGCAAACAAGAACTGGGGGTAAAGTGAGGGCTGGCTGCATGCAAGGTCTGGGATCAGATGGCCTCTCTTTTTTCCCCTGGAGGTTTCCTCTTTCTTAAAGAACCATGTTGCAGCCATGAGTCTTGTCTCTGTTTGATGGTGTTGGATGATTTCCTACACCTTCACTGGGAACAGTTCCATCCAGGGGAGAAGGCAACCACTAAGGTAATTGACATATGCTTCATTTTACTCTCATGGAAGTCCTAGAAGTAGGCGCAGTTATTCTCCTCTCACAAAGAGGCAACTCTTCTCTGGTCACCAGCTAGGAAGGTGAAGCCAAAGTCTAGAGATCTGCCATTTTTCTCTATCACACAAGACCGTATGAAATGATTTGCCCCCGGCTATCCTGACCCCCCACTGGCCTGGCGTCCAAATCAAAACAGGCAATGGGGACCACCCACACCCCACTTTCAGGAACTGATTTCCAGGCCAACAGCTGCAATTCCCACTTCATATCTGAAGCCTTCTCATGCTTCCTGGAGGTCTTCTATTTTAGAATCCACTCTAAGGATTTACATAGAACTTGTTTCCAAGTGTGAGGCATCATCAACAGCAACATCAACAACAACAAAAATCTACTTCCCTCTGTCCAGCCCCGTGCAGCTGGAGCCCCAGCACCACCCCAAAAGGAGTAGGTGCAAGAGGGGCTTCAGTGATCCGCCCAAATCCATGGCTGGTAGCCGGTATGAACGGGGCTTGAATGCAGGTCCTCTGATTCAACATTATTATTTTCTTTCCATTATAGCCTACAAGCTTCCACTTAATCTCTGTGAGCTCCACTTTCTCCAGCTGCACAATAGAAGTTAATTGTACCTGCTCTTATTGGGTTGCTGTGAGGCTCAAAGAAATTCATGAACGTTCATTCAACAGGCATTAATTGAGCTCACACCGTACGTCAGGCACTCTTCTGGATGTGGAGGATACAGACAAAATCCTGACCATGCTGGGCTTACATTCTAACAGCAGAAGGCAGCCATTTGGCTCCTGCCAACGGCTGAGCACTGCACGAGAACAACGACATGTCTTTTCTACCAAGGATCTAACACAAGGCTGGGCCCAAGTACTCATTCATCCATTCAATTTATCTCTTCATTCAATTATTTATGTGAGCATCAGTTACGTGCCACTCGCCGCCCTGGTGGTGGAGAAAGAGAAGTTGTAAGACAGGCTTATGGATGGACTTTATATTCTAGAACAGAGAAGCAAACTGAAGCTTGGAAGCAGTAGCAGTGATAACTACAGCAATGACGACACTCGTGACTTCCTGCCTGGTTTGAGCAACATTTACAAGACATGAAGGACGCTCAGTTAATGTTTGTGACGCCGCCTTGAGCTGCACGGGATTTACAAGGCACTGGACATGAAAGGTGTGTGGTAATGCTGGCTGCTCTGATCTGCTGCAGAGCACAACCTGAGAGCATCTTAATTACACCCCAGGTCATGGTTAGAGTCTTAGGGGGCCAAAGCTGTGAAGTGTCCCTGCATTTCTGGGGGTCAGACTTGAGGGGCTATTTTAGAGAACCCACCAAATGAAGCCTGATGCCAGGTCCTCAGTTTCCCTCACTTGAAAGATGGAGACAACCCAACCACCTTCTCCAGGGCAAGGTCCCAGGGAATGAGCTCAACGACAGTATTATTTTTTATGTGCGTGTTTGGCAAACAAGAACTGGGGGTAAAGTGAGGGCTGGCTGCATGCTGGAACATTCTCTGCGACCTTCAAGGCCTGGGATCAGATGGCCTCTCTTTTTTCCCCTGGAGGTTTCCTCTTTCTTAAAGATTTCTGGTTTCTGCTCGTCCAATATTAATGTTTACTTTTAGAAGTGCATCTGCTTTCCATCCATCTTGTCTTTCCTCCTCTCAACTCCAAGTTTTTACTCTAAATTAAATCAAACCTTAAATCAATCTTCTCTCCTACTGCTGAGCTTCCCATCACTTACTTGCCTGGAGGAGGGAAAAAACCCCAACCATCCTGCTCTCAGAATGATCTTTAAACTGTCTCCGCGGAGGCACCAGGCAAGACTCCTCCTAGTGAGGTTGCAGGTATCACCTCCGACACTCTCTCACCTGAGTCTTCCAAATCTCTCCACCCCCGTTCCAGCCACACTGAATGTGAAAGCAACACCCCATCGGAACCGTCCCTCTGCCTCCAGCCTGGCCACCTCTCAACTTGGCCTGTGCTGCTGCTGGGATGACTTTCCGCTCGGAGCTCTGATCGCTAAGGCTAGTCCCCCAACCTTCCCAGCCCCCTCTCGCAACCACAGAATGAGGACCCAGCTCCTGGGTGTGGCGCCCAAGCCCTCCACTTCCGGTTTCCAGTCTAACACCTGCAGTTTGCATTCATGCCTGCAGGATGAGCCTCACACCCTATACTTAAAGTCAGCTCCTCCTTGGCTCTCCCTTCCCTTGTCTCATTTTACCCACATTTTCTGAGCACCTCTAATGTGCCAGAAGCTTCTCTGCAGAGGCAGACATGGAAGCTCAGTGGCTCCGTCAACAAGGGGGAGCCCTTTGCCCAATGCATTCCTTGCCTGATTCCCTTTCTGGTTATCTGAAGAAGAAGCCTCTAGGTCTGTGGCTCTGTCTCATTCATTTTTTGGTTTTAGTTTAGTTTAAGGAATTTTTTGAAATGTATACTTAACATGAATAGATAAATCTTGCTGGGAGAAATTAAAATAATACAAGTAAAGCTGACGTTTACTCTATCACACCTCACTCTCCATGCATCTCCCTCCTCCACGAGCCCTGCAGGATTGATTTGCAGTATTCATAGTCTCAAACTTCCAGAGTAAATTATTTCAGGTTTATTTCGCTTCGTTTTCATTAAAGTTATATCTGCACAAGGTTTCAAGGATCAAGTAGTTCTACGTGGCTTGTTAAAAGACACAACATTTTCTTTCTCCTCCACAATCATGTTTCAACATCAGAGTCACCACTTTCAACTCTTTTGGATGAAGGATGTTCTCTGGAAGTTATTTCTAAATAACATGCGTGTATTACTGCTTCTTGATTCTGAGTTCTAGGCATTATCAATGGAATTCCCATCATGGAAGATGAAATGTTGCTTTTTATCCTTTCCCCAACTCCACACACTGCCCGCCCCCATGCCTTCCTGAATGTCTGTGGTAATTTTGGTTAAACCAGCCCTCAATGTTTATACTCCTTATGGTAGATTCAGTCGTGTACCCCAGAAAAAAAAAACAAAACACACATGTTCTTAAAAACATCCATCTTGGTGGGTATGGACCCACTGTTAATAGGGCTCCTGAAGATGTTACTTCAGTTAAGATGTGGTCCACCTGAATCAGGGTGAGCTTTAATCCAAATTACTGGAGGTCTTTATAAGCAGAATGAAATTCACATGGAGAGAAAAAAAGCCACGGGAAGAAGCCAACAGAATCCGCAGGAGACAGGAGAAGGAGACATTGCCATGTGCATTGCCATGTGATGGAAAAGCCAAGGACCAAGGATTACTAGAAGCCAGTCCCAGAGTGCCACTGTCTTTAGGGAGGAAGCATTGCCTTCTTGCTAATGCCTTGAATTTGGACGTCTAGCCTCAAAACTATGAGCTGATCAATTCCCATTGTATAGTATTTGTTTTAGCAGCTGAGAAACTAATACACATTCCAACAGAAGACATGTTCTTAATCTTAATCTGAATTCGTGTGGGGGCGAACCCATTTGTAAATAGGAGCCTTTGAAGATTTGTTATCAGTTAAGGTGGAGACTCATTTGTGAATAGAACCATTATTACTGGAGACCCTAGAGAGAACAAGCCGTAGGACGAGACCGAGGACATCACCACGACATGGAGGCAGAGATGCAACTCAAGGCACCCCATGGATTGTGGCAAGGTAGCACCCGAATGCTCCCGGCTCCACAAGAAAGCGTGGCCTCTTGAGACCTTGGTTTTGGACTTCTGTCCTCTAAAACCATGAGCCAATAAATTCTTGTTGTTTAAGTCAGCTCCTATTGTGTGGTATTTGTCACAGCTGCTCTGGCAAACTGAGACAATTCCATTCCGGGAAGAGAACTTTCACTGAAGCACCTCTCCAAAGGCTCCTTTCCTGCCATTTTCTCACTTTCTAGAACTTCTATTCAGATGTTGGTTGTCTCTCTCTTTTTTCTCTCTATTTCTTTTGCCTTCCTCCTCAGAGCTTGTGCCACATTTTTCTTCCAACATTTGTGGTTATTGTATTTCTGACACCTGTGAGCTTATTTGTTCTCTGACTATTCTGTTTTGGTGACTTCTCTCTGAGGATGTCAAAGGAAGTTTTATATACAGGTTTTATTTGCCCTGCATAGTCTTTATTGCTATCAACTTGCTTTTTTTCTATTTGTTTTGTTTCTGTCTTTCTTTAAATGTCTGGTGACCCAAGGCTCTTTACTGCTATTTAAGAATGGTCCTCCAAGAGCTGACTGCAAGTTGTGTGAGTGTGTGTGTGTGTGTGTGTGTGGGGGTGTTTAAATGGTGGGAGTACAGAGAGGGACCTGTCTGTGCTATTCCATTAAGGAATACCTGCTGTCAATGTGTGTGTGTGCACGCGAACACATGCACACGTTTCACTTGACCTATCAGATTCTCCAGTGGAAATCCTTCAATTTCCTTCCTGGGGCCTACTCCTGACTGCTGGGTCTGGGAGCCAAATGTGGGATGAAAACTGAGGGGCTAATTGAGCTGCCTATAAATTTTCATCTAACCCTCCTGTTCAGTATGGTAATTATGGCCTAGTGTCCTCAGTACAAAGTCCTTCCTTCTTTTATTCCCCTTTCTGGGGAATAAAACTCCAGTCTTCTGCTTGAATGGGGGAGGGCAGCCACCTCTTTGCACTACTATAGGAGATTTGGGATATAATTGCTTTTTAAGTGGACTTGCAACCACTGCTCCTATTTTTTAGGTCTTCTTTTGCCCTCAATTCCAGAGGTCCTGCCAATTCCTGAGTCTTTGGAGGGTTCTGCTTTGCAAACCAGATGGATTCTGTGCTCTCCCTTCTATTGGCTTGGGATCTAGCTCCACTGGTCTCCTAGATCAGCTACATCTTGCCCCATCTGCTTTCCAGCATCCAGATGCTGTTCTGTGCCTCCCCTCCCATTTTTCCATCTAGGTGTGTTTAACACCTACAAACATTCTTTTAGTGTGGCTTAGTGGAGTTTTGGGATGTGGAGGAGCCAAATGTGATTTTCAAATATGTCAACCTTAACTGGAAGTTTTAAGTTTTGATTTCCTCATTAACTTAGGAAGGATTATTAAGTGTGTGTGAGTTTTAATTTCCTCATGTAAATTTCTTTCTCTCATATGCATACCCTCATACTGTCTCCTTTTATTCTTAATTTCTAAGCATTTATTCTTTTCTACTATCATCAGGGAATGTGTCTCTATGATTTCATTTTTTAAAATTTGAAAAAAATTGAAAGCAATGAGTATTCTTTGTTTCCTTGTTTATATATTCTTCAAAGCTATGTTGTCAAGAGCATCTAAGTTTATGGTTGCTCTATTTCCTTGATAGGTTGTTATTTATATTATTATGAAATATTTCTCTTTGTTCCCTTTTGTTCTTACCACTTTGAATTGTATTTTTAAATTTTAATGTTGATAAATCTGCTTTTTTTTTGCTAGCATTTTAGTCTTTTTTCCGTTCTTTTTGTTTTTCAACCTTTTTTGTGTATTGCTCTCTCTTTTTCAAAGCCAATCTCCCATTTTCTCTTAAGAGACAGATGAATCTAATCTGTTCACATTTATTATAACAACTGAAATGTCTGTACCTATTCCTGCCTTCTTTTTTTTTTTTAGGTTTTGTTTTCTATTTACCTTTTTCTCTTGGGTTTTCCTTTTCCCACTTTTGGCCCATTGTTGGATTGATCACATTTAACTTGTGACATCTTTTTCCTCTTATGTTCTGAAAGTTATACTTTACATTTCTATTCTGTTCTATTTCTTTTCAAGGTCAAGAAACCTACAAATAAAAGACCAGAACAACTAAAGATGGAAGGTGAGTCCTCCAACAGGCTGAACAACAAGGAATGTGGCAGGAGCTGTCATGGTGCAAGAAGCATTTCAAGCCGAAGCTAATACCCCT
>JAQZBX010101457.1:0-11261 GCA_029593785.1 Cabassous unicinctus
AGGCTGTTGAAATTTAATCAAATTCATTTCAGCATCTATTGATATGACTGCATACTTTTTCTTCTTTAATTTGTTAATGTAGTGAATTTTGTTGATAGAGTCTTTGCTATTAAACCAACTTTGTAGGGGGATGGATGTGGCTCGGGTTGTTGGGCGTTTGTCTCCCATATGGAGGGACCTGGGTTCGACACCTGGGACCTCCCGGTAAAAAAAAAAAAATAAAAATAAATAAATAAACCAACTTTGTGTTCCTGGAATAAACCCTACTATAGAGATTTTGCATCAATATTTATAGGTTAATTTGGTTTATAGTTTTTTATTATCATTATCAGGTTTAATTTTAATGAAGCCAGCATAATTTTACATGATTCAAAATTTCCCTTTTCCTGTGGTCCAGAATAGTTTAAATAACATTGGATCCATTTGGTCCTTACTCTTTCTTTTTCTCAGTCAACTTCTTGAATTTCTCTATTTTTTTTTTTAATGGATTTGTAAAAATTTCCTACTTTTGAGTTTATCCTCTCACTGTTTTCTATTTTAATAATTTCAGTTTTTATCCTGAATCTTTAGGATCCATCTTAGGTTGCGTTCTTTTTTCTCTCTTTAAATAATGAAAGCATTTAAAGCTATACATTGTCCTCAGAGTACAACTTTTGCTGGGCCTCATAGATTTTTGGGACCCTGAGTCCCTGAAATCAGAAAGATTTTTTTAAATCAAAAGATAAGGTTGTGACTTGCAAGACTGAATTGGAAATCATGAGGAAATTGAGAGATTTGATTCCAGACCTCAGTGAGATAGGGCCTGGGCTCTGTGAGCCTGAGGGTAAAGACCAGGTCTGCCATGGGTCCCCAGGGCCTAGAACAGTGGTATACAGTAAGGAACCAGTTGATCAGATGTATGATAACTGAATGAATACAAACACAGAAGGGAGTAAGCAGGATCAGAGAGGTTACCAATTCACAGGTCACACAGCTCACAGCAGAGATGGGCGGAAAACTCAGGCTTCATAATTCTCAGTCCAGTGATCTCTCATCTCACCATGAAATGATTAGCAGAGCCAGAATGGATCTGCTTTCTGAAGGACACAGCGGAAATGAAAACAGAACTAGGGACACAATCTAGGTAAATGTTGAAGGGAAGTGGGTGCTGGATACTGGCCTAAAAGGGAACTTCAAGGTGAACCATCTAAAGGAGCGGGGAGAGGGACTGAGTTTCAGGAGCTGTGGTTTGTCAAGGCCCTGGTGGAGATGGCTAAATGAAAGGTCTCTGAAGGAGGTGCTTCCAGGTCTCCTGGGGAGAGCATTTGGCCTTCCCTAGTGTGAAAAAGAGAAAAGAGGCCAGGGAGGCTGGTGGCTTCACAGCCCTTGGGGATCCTTGTGGCACGATAAGGGGCTCCCACTGGCACTTTAAGCCTGGTTGATAGACTTAGAGGGTAGTGACCCTAGAAGCACTTCTGGACCTTAGCACCCCACCTCCCCCACCAGGAAGGAGGCAGAAAGACAAGCCATGCCCCCACTATCTAGCCATCGCTCCAAGCACTGGATCAGGCAGCTGCGGGTGACAGGGAGAGCCTGCCCCCAGCCCCCTCCCTGGGAGCTGGCAGCTCTGAGGAACAGGACAGGGTGGGGGTGTGCTCAGCTCCCCATCCCCAACTCTCTTCCCCACCCCAAGAAGTCCTTTGAAAGGTTTTCCTGGCAGAGTTTAAAGCTTCAATTCATTCAACTGCCTGGCATGAGGCCCAGGATGAGGGGATGCTGGGAAGGCCCTGGCCCTCACCTTAGCCGCCCCCACTTCCCTGGGACCCTGGCTAGCAGGCCTCCCTTCATCCAATAGCACCCACCCCCATTTGCCTCGGGGACCCAGGTATCCTGGCCCTCTCCTATGAAGCAGATGGCCACCCCAGAGGCTCAGGCTTGCTAAATCAGACATTTAAATCCCATAATCCTTGGTGAGAGGCTGACGGCAGCGGCAGGGGAGATCCTTGTGCCAGCCCTGGCAGGAGGGGAGGAGGGACAGTTGGTTCCCGAGTTATGAATGGAGCCCCCCCCTCCCTCGTTGTCATGCAGCCTGCAGACTGAACCAGTCTCCAGCCTTTGTTCCCCTCCCGGAACTCGGGCGTTGAGCCCCCTGCCCACACTCCCTGGACACTCAGGTGGCTGCTTCCCAATGTCACCTCCTCACTCACCCCTGGCACCTGCAGGCCCCAGGAAGCTTGCACGGGCTCTCGCCCCTGAGACACACAGGTGGTAGCAAAGTTTTATTGTAAATAACGACTCAATATAAAAATGGGACATCCAAAGGGAAAAGAAGGGTGCGGGTGAAGAATACAGATGTGCCTTGCTAAATGCAAAAGAAACTGCCCTGAGCATGGGGAGGGAGAGGGAGTAAAACAGATTGTGGCAGGTAAGGATCCTCCATAAAGGGCAGGAATCCTTCAGAGTGTGGGATGGGATGAAATTCCCTTTTAGGTCCTGAGGTTTACCAAGAGGTTACACAGGATTTGGTTAGACCCATAGAGAAGGGACTTGGGAAACTCCCTCCCCCTAACCAGTTGCACAATCATGGACACTATCAACCCATCAACCAGCGGGGACAGGAGCCAGCACCCATGAGGGGGCCAAGTCTCAGACCCCATGTAAGAAAAGGTGATTAAGGCCAGACAGACATCATTTCATTCATCCTCACAACAAATTCCGTGAGGTAGGTATGATTATGAGCATTTTACAGATGTGGACTTAGAAGAAATTAAACTTGAGAGAGCTTCCCAACCTCCCTTGGAGTAAAAACCATATAAGCTAAGCTGGAGGGTCCCAGCTTCCCCCAAGCCCCTCAGAACACCAGTGCAGGTCTTCTTTAGTGGAGCCCCAGGCCAAGGTAAACTAAAGACCTGGAGTTTCTGAGGCACACCTGTACCAAGCAGAGGTTGCCAGGGAAGGGGGCAAGGGTGAGGGGTGTCAATGGGGACAAGAAGCAGAGGATGTCAGTCTGAGTCAGGCCCCTCTCTCTTGAACATTAATTTTTTGTGGCGGGAGGTAGATTGCCCCTTCTTAGACTTCAAGTAGCTGTAGAAGAAACAAAATGGGGGAGAGGGGTGTGGAGAGATGACATATCATATGAGCGAGAGTGTCTTGGTCTGGGCCCCTTTTCTCAAGTCAAGGCTGTGGAGGGCGTGCCGCTGGAGCAGGGGGAATTGAAGTTAAAATAGAAACCACCACCCGCAGTCACATTCGCCGAGCACTCTGGAACACTCATAAATTAAACTCTTAATATTCACTTACTCCATTTGACAAATAGGGAAACTGAGTCTGAGAGAGAGAGAGTAACAAGGTCGCACAGGACCTGCTAGTACTGGCAGAGCTGAGTATCTGACCCCAAATTCCGACTCTTTGGGATAGACATCCACAAAGTTATCAGGCCCCCACTCAAGAACCCCTGGCTCTGAGCTAGGGGTTGCCGGAAATGAAAAAGAAGCATCTACCATCATCCCTGAACTTGAGGGGTTTGTGGACTCCCCACCCCTCCACCCCCAGGTAGGGAGGTGGCTGCATGATACAACTGGAGAAAGACTCTAATGGAATGTTTGAGCAGGGTTGAGACCCAGTGGGAAGGGATCAGTTGCCTTTTACCATGGAGGTAGGATTAGCAATTGAAACCCATGGCTTTCCAACAGTGGCTGGGATGGGGTCCAGGTCATTCACCTGGTGTGAGCCCTGCTCCCCTCTGGCTCCTTCCCAGTCTGGGCGTCTTTCAGCTCCAAGGCTTCATTCAGTTCTCGGAACATCTCGAAGCGTTCACGACCTCTGATCTGCGGGTGGGGTGGGAGTTGGGTGGAAGAAAGAATTGGGCAAAGTTACAGCACTATCTTCATGCTCTCTATACTATAACAATTCCCTCTTTAGAGAGTGGTCCTTTAAAAATGCGTATTATTGGGAAGCGGATGTGGCTCAAGCGATTAGGTGCCTCCCTCCCACATAGGAGGCCCCAGTTTGGTTCCTGGTGCCTCCTAAAAGGAAGATGAGCACACAATGAAGAGACACAGCAAGTGTAAACAGCGAGGGGCTAGGGAAGAAATAAAATAAATCTTAAATAAATAAATAAATAAATAAATGTATATTATGGTACATGCTGGCGTTCTCCTTAGGTATGACCAGGAACCATTGTCTCTGAGGCACCACTGCCCCCTGCTGGCAAATTCCCTAATTGCAGGCAAAGCAGCCAAGAAGAAAATAGCATCTTGGGCCCTAGATGTGAAATTTAAGTCTTTCAACCTGATAATATTACTTTTACAAGAGTCAGAGCCATAAGGAGAGGAGAGGATGGATACAGAAACATGGTGTTTGGAGGAACAGAAAAGTTAAACCCTAAATTCTCTACAGTTAAATCTTTTCTTCCCTATCCAACCCATCTGAGCAGGGACAGGAGACTGCGTATCTGTCTCTCCCGTTTGGTACCTGAAGGGTGAAATATTCTCCATCCATTGGCTTCTTCTTTGGCGGGGGAGAAGAGCTGGTGGTCGTGGGCAGTGCTGGGAAAAGAGGCAAGGAAAGGCAAGAAGGGGACTGATGGATTCCAGGCAGAACTGCACCCTCCCCGCCTCCTCCACCGCCTCTTGCCCTGCCTGCTTACTTCGCTTAGTGGTCCCAAGGGGTGGCTCAGGGCAAGGCTCCCCCTTCTTGCGGAAATTTTCTTCCTCGGTTCTTCGGTCCCTCCCGGGACAGGCACAAACACGCACCTCAAAGCTGCTCCGTCCCAGCAGACTACCACTAGCCAGGGAAGCAGGAAGCAGTGAGGAAGCTGGGCCCTACCTGCCCCGTTCTGCACACCAGGCCTCCCAGCTCCCAATCACCCTTATCCTCTCTGTTTGGGGCCTAAGTTCTAACTCCAAGCATATTGAGAAGCCTCAGGTCGGAGACGTTCCATAGCCAGAGAAAAGAAACCTGGGATGGAGGAGATTCCACATATGGGGCTGGGGGGCTGGAGGGAAGGACGGGGCAGTGGGTGTGGGAGAAAGCGGTGAGGGGAGGGTCTCAGGGGACAGAGGAAGGCAGAAGGCTGGGAAAGTGTGCCAGTGTCAAGAGTGGCATATGGGTGCCTACTTGGAGTCTTCCAGGGTGATGATGGTGAGGATGGGCCGCCGATTCATGCCTCCCATGCAGGAGCTGTTACACATGTAGTTGTAGTGGATGGTGGTGCAGTCAGAGCCGACCTGGGAGAGGACACAGGCCTCAGGTGAGGGAGCCCAGCCCTGAGGAGATCTGCAGCAACCAGGGGAGACCCTTAGCCTCCGTCAGCCTCAGTTTCCTCAACTGTGGAATGGGGAGGATTTGGGGGGAGGCCAAATAAGGAGAAGGAGAAAGCCCCCCTCTCAGCTGGATGGCCATGGGACCCCCTCGGCTCCCTCTTCCCAGAGACCCCAGCTGGCAATCCAGACCTCAGGCATCTCATAGGGCACCACCACACTATGTCGGAAAGTGTTGATGTCGTCCAAATACTCGGCACGCAGGTTTCCTTCCACTCGGATAAGGTGCTGAGGGGGGGCCAGACCGTCGCTGTGTTCCGAGCAGCGCTCGTGGTGGGGGCAGCGCCTCACGACCTCTGTCATGTGCTCCGACTTCTTGTAGATGGCCATGGCCCGGACGCGGGCCCCGGGTGGGGGCGGCGAGGCAACCCAAAGCTGCACTGGGCAGGTCTTCGCCAGCTGGCAAAATAGCTTGTTGAGGGCAGGTGAGTACTGTACAAAGAGGAAGGAGAAAGAGTCAAAGGTCAGGGGACAAGTGCCTGGGAAGGGGCCTGTCAAAGAACAAATGCGGCTCGAGCTCCTATCGGAAGCCACGTACTGGGCTGGGAAGGTCGCTACAGAGATAACAGGGCCTTGGGGTCTTGACCCCAGAAGCCAACATTCAAAAGCCATGGAATGAATGCCAGCGAAGGAAAAGAAGAAAAGTCCCATGTCCCCCCGAGAAATCAAGCCTCAGATACTGAAAGTATGATGGGAAGGATGAAAGCCAAAGGTCAGGGGGAACAAAATTTAATGGCAGGTCAGAGGTCAAAGGTCACAGGCTATATGGGTAAAATTTCAAAAGATGGGCAAGAAGCTAAAGGCTGAAAAAGCCAGGGGGATATGGGCAGGCATCAAAAGCTCACAAAGAAGCTAGCCCAGCAGGACCACTGACCGTGCAGGTGACAGACTTGGCTGTTCCAGAACGCAGGAAGCCTAGACGGAAATTATAGTCACCAGGGTATTCCTTTTGGGAAGGGACAGAGGATGACAGGGGCCAGGGGGCAGCAGGCGTGGGTGCGGCTGGCGCGGGGGCAGCTGGCGCAGGAGCCGCTTGTGTTCTGAGAGGCTCATCTGGGCCTTCCAACCAGCTGGCAACATCTTCCGTGAGGAGCAGATCATCCACGGTAGACAGCGATGGGGACTGTGGGGGGAGAGGGGCAGGAAACAGAAGTCAGAGCAGCCAGCTTCCTATCCCTCGCCCCCAAACCCCGCCCCGCAGCCCCTGGCTCCTTCCCATCCTCCAGTCCTTACCAAAACGTTGTTCTCAGGAAGTCTGAAAAACAAGAGTAGAAAGTCAGTACTTATTTGTGCTTTCCTCAGGCCTCTGCTAGGGGACGGGGAGTGGGGTGGGCAGGATGGGGTGAACCTGCCCTTCCCACAAGGCTACCACTCACAGTTTCCATAAGTCTGAAAATGTCTCCTGACTCAGAGGGGCCTCGATGCTCAGATCTGACTGGGGCTCCTCCATTGCAGGTGCCTGGAAGGCAGTCTGGCCACTGTGGAGGGAAAGGGGAGGGTGCAGCATTAGACACCAGGGCACCCAGCCCTGAGCTGGGAGGGACCCCTCCACCAACACCATAGCAGGGCCTGGAACAGGCCTGAGGCGCTGCTCCCCAGGGGCAGGCCGGCTCCTTCCACCTTCCCTCTTCAAATCTTTTTACCACCACCACCTGGGCTGCTCCCACCCCAGCCCTCAGCACCTGCCACAGGCATTGAGAAAGAGAGGCAATTAGAGAGGGACTTCCGATCTTACCACCACTAAATCTACAAGCCTTCCTGAAATTGTACCCTGCTTCCTGCCAACAAGGACGAGTAGCCCTCAGCCTGCCCCCTCTACCTGGGGGACAGAAACCTCCCCAGATCCCTGATACATGGCTCCATTTCTCTGATCTCCTTCATTGCAAAGCTTCTTGAAGAATCACCGTCTCCACTTCTGGCCTCTCACTGCCCCCGAACTGCAGCCCACCTAACTGCAGCCCCCAAATTTCCTTGGGACTGGCTTACACTCCCTCCTGACCGGGTGGGTACCTTGGGATGCTCTAGTCACGCCAGCTGCCCTTCTCTGCTTATGGAACACTCCAGGTCCATTCCTGCAACACGCTTTCCCCCTGTCACTGCAGGACTGGAGCCTGCTCACTGAGACCTCATCTTAAGTGACACGAGTACAGCCAGACAAACTCCATCACAACACCCTACCTCAATTCTCATAGAACTTACACCGTCTGATACTTTTTCTCATTTGTTTAGTCTATTTCCCCTAGCAGAACAAACATTTCCTCGGTGCAGGGAAGTTATCCATCTTATTCACCAGTATGAGCTCAATGCCCTGGCACCCCGTAGAGCTCACTAAACGTGGTGAATGAATGAATGTTTTTGCTACTGGCCTGTTAGGGGTGAGACAGAGCAAGGAGGATCGTGAAGGGGCTGTCCCTGTCTGGGCCAGAGTCCTCTGCTATGAGGCTCTCGTGTCACCTTCTCCCAGACCAGCTTTCAAATAGCTTCATCATGACATCCTTCTTGATGCCAAATTAGTTATTGGCTTTGCTGAGAAACATGCTGGCCCTAAATGTTCCTGTTCGTTACACTTTTCTTTCTGTCTCGTTAAAGGGTTGACAAACACCCTTCACACCCCTCTACCAAGTAGGCTCTTTTCTTTTCTTTCTATTCTGAAATAACTTCAAACTTACAAGAAAGTTGCAAAAATAGCACAAAAACAATATAGAACTCCAATATACCCCCATCCACGTATCCAGATTTACCAATTTGAGCATTTTCCTGTATTTGTTACAAGCATTCTATCAACCTAACTATCAAGCAATCATCTGTTTTCTAAACATGTGCCAGGAGGTTGCATGCACCATCAAGCAGGCTCTTTTCTAATCTTCCTTACCCTTTATCTCTGCTTCTATGTTGGTATAGGGCTTTCTTTGAGTTGTACTTAAAGAGTTTGCAAAATCTTTTCACCTGTATTATCTTACTTGTCCTGATAACAACACTTGCCACTTTAGAAGTAAAGAAGTTGAGTCTCAGGAAGCTAAGTGACCCACCCAGGGTGCACAGTGAAATTTATAGCCTTTCAAACAGCTATGCTCACTTAGGTGCTCACTTCATCACAATCTACCCTGGCAGGTGTCTCTCTTTTGAATTCTGATGCTGAGCCGGACAAGGGGGACAGACTATGAGCATGCATGGAGGGAAGCAAGAGAGGGCGGCAGTGGGAGTAATCCCAAACATTAATCTTGAGGGGAAGGACCAGGTTCCCTCTAGATCGATGATCAAAAGAGTTTTACGGGAGGGAGGGACTCAGAGTCAAAAGCCCTAGGTCTGACATTGTACTGTTGCCGTGTGACCTTGGACAGTCACACTTCATTTCTCCAGGCCTCACTTTTTCTCATCTGTAAAATGGGAGAATTCACAGTACCTATCTTAAAGGTGGGGCCTGCATCCAGTCTCATCACCTAATAGCTGTGTGATTTTCGGAGGTTACCTGACCTCTCTGTGCCTTATTATCCTTTGCTCTAAAATGAGAATAATTATAGTATGGAGTCCATTTGGTTGTTATGGGAAATGTAAAGAGCAAAGTGCCCCGCAGGTAGAAAGAGGTCAATAAACATTAGCTCTGCTTATTTGTTTATTATCCTAGAGGGAGAACTCTGTGGTGGTGGTGGGTGAGGCTATTGTGGCATGTCCCCCTTCCCCCAACCTCCCCCATTAATACAAGTTCACCTCCTCCAGGGATTGAGGTCCCAAGGTCACCACCCCACCCAAGGGACATGGGAGCTCTCCTCTCTCACTTTAGGCCTCAGTAGCAACTAAATTCTCAACGTTTCTTTCTCTAAAGAGCAGGCAAAGTCAAAAGTCACGGGGGAAAAAAAAAAAAAAAAGTCATCACGAGCAAATCTTTTCAGAACAGTCACTTCCAACAGATACCAGCATCGGGGGCAATACAAAATCGTGGGGAGCTGAAAGAGACCTTTCAAATGGTGCGGTGGCAGGACCAACACGGGAAACGCAGGCAGTCCCAACAGGCAAGCTGGAGCTAAATCATAACAACGCCTGCTGTTAAACAAGACCCTATCCAGGGCCCACTGCTTTCAGAGGCTTATCTCATGTAATTCTCTCTCTCAAAAAAAAAAGCCAGTAAGGTAGGTATTATCAGGAGATGAGGGAACTGAGGGTAAAATAATTAAATCCCTTACACAGGCTCCCAAAGCTCCCAAAGGGCTGGGCCAGGGATTCGAACCTGGGCCTTCCTGAAGCTATCTCCAAGTTCTTACATTATGCTTCCAAGACTCCACCCAGAGTCACATGTAAAAGTTATTTATTTATTTTTTTTTGGCTGGAAGCTATTTTGGGGGAAAAAATGATCCTGGAAAGTTACAAGGTAGTTGCTGGTAAAACTGAAAATAAAACGCATACATCTTACTACCTTCTAGGTAGGCTCACTAGAAAAGAATGTTTGCACGAGGGCTGTGTCAGTCTTGTACAAAACTGCTTGTCAGGGTTGTTTCTAATGCCGAGTGACAGGAAACAGGGACCTATCCATCAGTAGGGAATGGCTAAATAAAATGTGGTATATTCACTAGAGAAATTTGCTACAGCAATTTAAGGAAATTAATTTATCTGTATATATGTAAACATATAGCTCAGGAACATATTGGGTGAAAAAATACAATTTGTAGGGAAAAAACAACCACACAGTAATGCACATAGTTTATGTAGATTAAAACCCACAAAGCTACTATTTATTATAAATATGTGAAAGGGTGAAAGACAAGCAGGAAGAGAAAAAATTCACAAAATCTAGGATAGCAAGGGTCTCAGGGAGGGGACTGTATGCTTATGGGACTTGGGTCACTGTCAAGGGGGCCTTTAACTTTATTAAGGAAGGAAAATAAAAAAAGAAGGCATCCACATATCACCTATGTCTTTAAAAATAAGAAACAAGTGAAACAAAATGTTAATGTTAGAATTATTTGGTGGGAATGTGGATGTACCCCCATGGATGCATCATTCAGCTTCAAGAATAATTAACATTCTTCCTTCCTGGGCTCATCTCCAGTCACTTCCCACAACCCAACACAATTTTTTTTTTTTGTAAACTTTACATATGCTGCAGTGCACAAATCTTAATCATACAATTTCTTTCTTTTTTTTTTTTTAGGAGGTACCGGGGATTTTGAATCCAGGACCTTGTATGCGGGAAGCAGGCGCTCAACCACTTGAATTACATCCACTCCACAAGCATACAATTTTGATTACAAAATTGGACAAATTTTGATACAGCCCTGAAACGCATCCCTATCAAGGCAAAGATATTTTTCTGTTTTCTTCTGAAAGCTTTATAGTTTTATGCTTAGGTCTGTTATCCACCTCAAATTAATTATTGTGTATGTTGTGAAGTTGGGGTTAAGTTCAATGCCCCTCTCCCCTTATGAATGAATATCCCGGTCCAGCGACTTTTATTGTTAGACTTTCCTTTCCCCATTGAGTCACTTTGGTGCCTTTGTAAATTTTCTGGACTCTAGTCTGTTCATTGGTTGTTTTATATCACTGCAGCTTTGTAGTAATCTTGAAATTAGGCACTTTAAGCTCTCCAACTTTGTATTCCTTTTTCGTTTTAGAATCAGCTTCTTAATTTCTACAAACAAGCCTGCTGGGATTTTGACTGGTATTGAATTAAATCACTGAGGAGTATTTACAACTTAACCCTCTCGAGCCTTCCAATCCATTGTTTAAGTCTTAGTTACCTGAGTATTTCATGCTTTTGGTTGCTATAGTAAATGGCATGGTTTTTAAAAGTCATTTTCCAATTTAAGACCAGCTGTGAATAAAGACAGTTTTATTTCTTTCTTTCTAATCGTTGTGAGTCTTACTTCTTTTTCTTGCCTGGTTAAGGCCTCTAGTATGTTGAAGAGGTGAGTGGAATCCTTTTCCAGTTCCCAATGTTAGAGGAAAAACATTCAGTCTTTCACTTTT
>JAQZBX010101458.1:0-11259 GCA_029593785.1 Cabassous unicinctus
AAAAAAAAAAAAAAAAAGTATTGGGCACCCTGGTGGCCTAATGACTTTTATCCAAAGGCATCATGGTGGCCCATGCACAAAGGCACTTGGGAATGGATTTCCTCTAACTCTGGGGGTGGGGTCCCTGTGACAGGAAAGAGCAAGGATAGGTCATAAAACCACCACAATGAGATCAGATGCGACGGGATCACTTACACCATCCCAGGTACTTTACCTCACTGAACCTTATGCAGCGGATGAGAACCTAAGCATCAGAGAAGGTGAGTAACCTGCCCAAGGCTACACAGCTTCTAACTCTTAATCATTGCATAAAATATACTGCCCCAGAGAGCCAGCAGATCCCGTGCTGGAAGGGTGCTTGGGGATTGGCTGGTTCCTCTGTTCCATTTTCCAATAGGGTAACTGAGGCCCAGAGAGGGGAAGGGACTTTGCCCAACATCCAAAATGAGTTTGAAGTAGAGCAGGATTAAAACTCAGACTCCCATCTTTAAATCCTGGGCCTTTCTACCATGCCTTGGCACCAGTGGGCCACTCAGGACAGCCTGTTAGGGTGGCCAAAGCTTAGTTCAAAAATTGGACTACCCAGGTGCAGGTTCCAGCTCTGCCACTGATCTGCTGTGTGATGCTAGACCAGTTACTCAGCCTCACCTGCCCCAGTTTCACCATCCCTAAAATGGAAATGATATTCATACTTAACCCATAGAGTCGTTGCAAGAATTAAACAGGGCAGTCCGTGGCATGTGTTGCATTCTTGATAAATGCTAGAACTCTTCATCCCTGGAACTTGGAGGGGAAGGGAGGGCACACCAAAATGAAGCAGATCCTTCTGGAGAACTTGGTGCAAGAAACATAGGGTCTTTGTCCACCATCCCTCCCCCACAGGAAGTGGCAACTTCACCACTGTCTCTGTCTCTCTATTCACTTCTGCAGGGGCATCAGGAGGAAGTGGGAGGAATGAGGCCAAGTGAGATGCTTTAATGTGCGTCTCCTCTAAAGTCAAAGTGAATCATCATCTTGAAATCATCAAGAAATTCTTCCGATCTCGTGTTCATTTCTAGCTCAAAATAAAATGATGTCTCTCTAGTACCAGGAAAAGAGTAATTTCAGGTTGGCACACAGCCTGCTTGATGAGATCGAACCCACTCATTTGCGGGGTCATGGAATTTAAGAAGCAGAAAGAATCTTATCTCAGATCATCTGAGATACTGTATGAGAAAGTGATGATCTCTCTAAATATAAACCAGCAGCTTTGACTCAATTCAGAGAGGAAGCCGACACCAGAGAGGTTGAGTGATTCAGCCCATGTCACACAGCCACATGGCTAGTTGCTAAAAAAGACAGAGGGAGAACCCGGGGGTGGGGGGAATGAGGAGGGAGGGTGAGATTGAACGTGAGAACAGCCATGCATGTGTGTGAGTCTATGTAGTTGACAGTGTGAGCCTCTAAAGTAGCAGGAAAAATATCTGGATCATCTGAAGTTCCACGTGCACTTTAACTTGGGTGTGAGGGGATGAGTATGAGTGAGCGAGTGGGAAGGAGTGGGAGCACAGATGAGTGAATGAATGAGAATGAGTGTGCAAGAGGGGTGTCAGTGAGTGGGAGGAAATATGAGTGCAAAGAGGAAGGGAGAGGAACGAACAAAACATTTGGGCCATTTTCAAATTCCCACAGTTAAATAAATCAAAACATACTGTTCTGAGACAAAGAGGCTATTACAAACCACTTCCTTGAACACCAAAGCCAACCCCCCATGGCCCCACTTGTTGCTTTCTCTTCACCAGTAATAATAGTAAAAATGATATTCATGTTTATATTGAGGATTCTAGAGTAGCCGGGTCCAGTACCAGCATTTCCTCCCCGTAGCAGCCCTAAGAGACAGGTGTTATTAATGCCCATTTTTCCAGATAAGGCTTCTGAGGCTTTAGACAGGGAGTCACCTGAACCCCTTCCTGCCCAAGCAGTTTCTGGGGTAAGCAGGAGGGATCAGATCCGAGCAGCAGATTTCTTGCTGAAGCGCCGCAGCCCTGAGGACCACCCCCTTAGCGGCAGAGCTGATCCTGGCTGCCGTGAGCAGGATGGAGGAGGAAGGGCGCCAAGGAGCTGGGAGGGGAGATGGCACGCTCCTGGGTGCCGGCTGCCCCACAGGCAGAGCAGAGGCCCACCTCTGCGGGAGCACCTGGTGCATTCGCTGCTGGGAGCTGTGGGCACCACCTCCCCTGGCACCTGACCCTAGACTGCCAGAGGCGGGCTGTCCTGCAATGCATGATGGATCCTGCCGCGCAGGGCTGTGCCGGCAAGGAGCGTACTACCAGGACCCCAGGAAACAGATTTCCCATCTCCCACCCCAACATCAGCAAAGGCGGCCACATCCCCGTAGCTGCGTCTCCCCTGCCAAGGATCGTGAGGGGTTGGCACTGGGCAGGTCGTGGGGACGTCGGCATACGTAGACCTACCAAGCATCCATGTCCACCAGGCAGGCAGGCCGTTTTCTAATTCTCATCTTCTTTTAAGCCCAAAACAACCCTTGGATGAGGATGCTACTCTTCTCACTTTACAAATAGGTAAACTGAGGCTCTGAGAGACTCGATAACCCAAAGTCACAGAGACAGTAAGTGTAGGTAGAGTCAGGACTGCACCTGAGCACGACCCAGAGACCTTCACCCCACCACTCAGCTGAAAAGTCCTTTGCTCTGCTGGTTGTCAGGAGGCCCAGAGGAAAGCATGTGCCATGGGACACATGTGCAAATTCCAACGAGGACCCTAAAGCAAAACGGGTGAGAGGCAGCAGGCGTGGGCACCCCCAGCCCACGGTTACCACACACAGGCTCAGGCTTCAGAGCACCTCAGCGGTCAGGGAAAGCAGAAGTCCAGAGTTCTAAGTTACATCTCCCAATTTTTCAGCTGTTTAGAATCATCTTTAAGGTTTTCTGTTTTGCTAATAGAATTTTTTAATGAAAGTATAACAGATATACAGAAAAGTTAGAGAAACATTAAGTGTTATAGCTCAATGAATATTCACAAACTGAACACACCTGCACAACCACCAACTAGAATAAGGAAACTAACAGAATCAGCAACCAAAAGCCCCTCACGTCCCTTTCCAAGCACTCCCTGGGCCCCAAAGATAACCACTACCCTAACTTCTGACATCATAGATTCACTCTGCTGAGTCTGAACTTTGTAAAAATAGACTCACACTGGGTTTAATTTCACATCAGATGTCTTCTGCTCAACACGATGATTCTGATACCCCTACGTTGTCGATAGCAGGAGATGATTCATTCTCTGCTCTATAGTATGCCATCGCATGACTGCCCCTCTCCTTTATCCATTCTATGTGAATGGAAGCACTTACACCACCCCAAGTACTTTGCTCACTCAACCTTATGCAACAGATGGAGAACCTAAGCATGAGAGAAGCCACTGTTGATGGACACGGGGATTATTTCCAGTTACTGCCCATCACGGATAAGGAGGCCATGCACAGTCTTACATGTGCCTTTTGGGGAGCAGATGCATGCGTTTTTGATGGGTAAATACCTAAGAGTGGGATTGCGGATTCATCTGGTATGTGTAGAGTCAGCTTTAATTTCCCACTCTGTTCATGTTGGGTCCATTTCATTTCTTTACATATTGTGCAAATGAGACAAAACACACATGCAGCTTAGATCCACCTACGGCCACCATTTTGCAGCCTCGGCTAGACCCTCTCCCTTGTGAGCTCACTGGCACCTCACAAACTCGTACAACGTAGCCCAGGCAAATCCTAATACCGCACTATATGATGAGAGAATGGAGGCCTAAATAGGCTGCCAGCGGCTGACCTTCGCTGGTGCTTCTCTACCAGGAGGAGGTTATTCTAAAATCACTTGAGCAGGCTCTCCAAAATACACATGCCCAGAAATTCCAACTCCAGAGTACCAAGCAGAGTTTCTGAAGGAGAGAGACGCCCTGGCATGAATATTTTGAAATCCATTTGACAACAGCCATCCTAGGACATGCAGCAACTAAGCCAGTAACAAAGCATTTAGGCTCTACTCGCCACCCCTGGGGTCCCCATATCTAGCCTGGGTGCTATACTCTACCCTCCTCCAACCATGACAGGCATTAATGATTGATCCTGAACTCCGTTCTGCTGGAGCGTGGGATAACAGGCCTCATCCACCCTTCATGTGGGCTCAAGGCAGGGCCAACTCATCGATCAGAGTTGGCATTTGAGATGAAAAGCATTTGCCATCCAGGTACCACACATACCGCGCCTGCCCTCCAGCACTGCCCCCAGAAGCCCTTGTTACCTTCTAAGGCAGCTCAGCCCTCCTACACCCAGGATGGATCTGGGAAAACGGAAAGAACTAAGTCCAAGCCTGGCCCCATTCTTCAGCTTATTTGATTCTGACTCCCACACCAACCCTGCGAAACTAGCTGTGAAGATAAAAATCAATCCCTGTCCTGGGGTGTTTTGTTTGTTGGATTTTATTTTTGCTTTTGCCTTCATTTTATTGCTGGGAAACAGGCCCAGAGAGGGCTAGCACCTTGCCCAAGGCCTCGCAGCTAGGCTATGGCAACGCTGGAACTCGAACCCACACCCCCACCTCCAGTCCACGGTTCTTTCTCCCCACCCCATGGGCCTTTCGCAACCAATTAGAAACCAGTGGAGAAGCCAGAAACATGACAGGAACCCCATTCATCTCAAAGCCAATCACATCTGTTTCCCTTCTTCCCTGCTAGGCAATAAACAGCGGAGACAGAGCCCAGGCTGGCTGCAGGCTGGGGTCTCGGAACACGGACAAGGCTGCAGCCAAGAGCAGGCGAGGCGTCCTTCCCACGCTCATCCGGGGCTACGCCAAAGAGATTTCCCCTAATACAGCTGAGCTCGGTGATCTGACATGGCTGAAAACTGCCCTTTTCCAAAGCGATCACACACGTAAACCCACAGAGGAGGCCCCAGTGGGGAGGTGTCTCCAGCAGCAACCCAGGAGGCCTCTGCTGTCTTACCACTTTGCGTCTTTTGTAGAAAAATTCACAGTGCATTTCGCTACAAATGAAAACCGAGCAATCTCATTTTCTCCCCTCAACCAGGCCAGATGGCTCCTTGTTCTATTCCCCTCATTCATGCTGGAAATTTAAAAAAATAATAAAAGCTTAAAGAAAACTGAAAGTCCCCTGATATCCGCAAATCTGCCTTTTTGGGGCTATTAGCAAAATGTGCCTGAAATTGAGTCCTCGGATTGCGTTACAACAGCGTTTCCTCCCTCAGGACCAGCTTTAGCTTCAGCTCCAAAGTCTTTTCCTTGTACAGAGCTTTGGGGCTGCTGTCTGGGGCACAGGAAGGCACCCCACACACCCCTCCGTGTCCGGAAAGTGGAGGCAGGACCCAAGGGCAGCTCAGACTGTGGGGGATTCCTAGCTCCAGGCACGCATATGTGCAGAAGGTCCAGCTCTCCCACCTCCCCAAACTCCTGGGGACTCAGCTGTTTAGAGCGAGGCCCAGCTGCCTTGCCCGGCGGCGGAGCCCTCGCAGGCTCTGTGCTCAGCACTGCGTGAGCTCAGACACCTCATCCTCCAACAACCTGCGGGGCAGACGCTGCTGGCAGCTAGTGCCACAGGCGAGGGAAAGGAGGCCCCAAGACGCCACCTGCCAGAGGTCACACAACCAGAAAGTGGAGGGCTGGACTCCAGCCAGGGTGGCCTGGCCCCAGGCCCTGGCTCTGACCACTGCACCACACAGCTCCCTTTCCATCACCCACTGAAGGCGGGGAAGGGCCTTCACCTACTCCCGTTCCTCCTCACCCCAAAGGCATGGCTGTCCTCTGCCTTCAGCGTCACACTGCTGTCCCGCACAACCCTCGGTGATGCCTTCAGATCCAGATTCAGGCCCTGCTGGAACCCACACAGGTGCCGGCATATGCACTCACACACCCATCACCAGCTCCTGAATTCTTCCCGGGGCAGGGGCTGGGGCAGGGCATGCTACTTCTGATCACAGCCCCTGTTAACCAACAGGAGAGACAGGAATACAGATGTGAGGGGGGGAGGAAAATCTGCAGCTCCCCCACTGGAGGGCTCATAAGAACAATGCTTTTTAAGCCCTCCTCCCCCCAGCCACCCAGTATCAAGGCACAGGTCAGTCTCAGGGAACTGGGCAGCATCGAGGAGTGTGGGGCCTGGTGCCAGGGCCCCTGAAGCCATCCTTCTGCAGGTCCAGGACATGCTGCTGCCCCAGGGAGGTCCTGCCCTGCTGGGCCCACTGGATGCCCCAAGCCCTAGACCCTGGACCAGGCCTGTAAGGAAGGGCCTCTTGGGAAGGGAGAGGGTTTGTGCCGTAGGGGGACTGGCCTTTCCTTCACTGCTCTGCCTGAGCACAGTGTGAGCAGGGGGTCCTCCAGGTGAGACGAAGAGAGCAGAAACACTCTGCATGAGAAACTCGAAGGGCTTGAGGGAGGAGGAGGAGGGGGTCGGAGGCTGGGGAGCAGCTTGGGAGATGAGAGGAGTGGGAGTGGGGGCCCAGTCAGGGGCAGAGACCTGGGAGAGACTTCCGTGAGGCAGGTTCGGCCCAGGGGCTTTGAAGAAGAGAAAAGGCTATTGCTTCATTCTAAATTGTGCGCTGGGCTGGATGGAGATGCAGTCCCCCTCATCCCTCAAATCTTCAGTAAAAGTCTAGGGCACTCAGTGAAAGAACAGATGAAAGAATGAATGAATGTGTAAGTGAATGCCTGTGAGAAACACCAGGAACCCATTTCTGCCTGTGATGGGCCACACGGGCAAAAAATCCTTACAATAGAAAGGGCCTGGCCTTGTGATCATCAAGACAAATCTTTCCAGTTTCCCACACCTGGGTGATTTCTGGAATTGCATGACCTCGACCCCTCAGGTTTCCCCTCCATGAAATGGTGGGGTGGGGGGGGGGGTAGGGGGGCCGGGAATCTCACCCCCATGGGATTGTTGAGCCTCAAAGGAAATAATGCATAGGCTGTGGGGTGTCCATGGACAAGCTATGCTGTGCTTCTGTAAGAAAGGGGTGGGAATTGAGCCTATGTGGTGGATGGCTCTCGGGCTCACTCAGCACCCAACTAGGCACTGGACCCTCTTTCCAGTTGAGGAAGCTGAGGCTTGGATTGGGTAAATAACTTGTCAAAGGTCATGCAGTTGGTGAGTGGCAGAGCCAGGATTTGAACCCAGATCTGAGGGACTCCAAAAGCCAAATTCTCCTCCCTCACTTCCAGCTCCTGTGAAAATACCACACGGACTCAGCAGTTGCCTTCAGAAAGCTTCCATTTAGCAGGGTGTTTAGTTTTAATCCCATCCTCGATGGCAATGTGTGACTATATTTCTCGCCAGCAGACTTGCATGAACTTACACATGCAACCTTATTTAATTTTATTATCGTTTTCATTACTTTGCCAAGAAGACTCTATTAGCGGGGCCTTTTTATGTTTCTTTGCACGCGCACACAAACACACGCACAAACTTCTCAAACAGGTTTGAATAGTCCTTTGTGAGTGGTTGGGCTACTTGGAAACAAAAATTGCCCATTATTTAAATCCGATTACATAGCAACGGGGCTTTTAAAAAGAATATTTTTATTTGAGCTCATTGTGTGGCAAATCATCAGACACTTTCTTTCTTCAAGCTACTTTGAGAAGGGAAAATTATCAAATGAAAGGGAGGAAATGTTATGCATATCATCCCAGCTATTGAAAATAATGCTAGCCCATGGATTTTCCTCTTTCGCTCTTAATTTATTTAAACAACACCCCCACTTCCTTCAAGAACCACACCTCAGCTTCCTGAGCACTTTTCTCCAGGGGACAGGAGCCACACTGGCCCCCCGTGGGGACCAGAAAGCAGAAGTCCACAGAAGAAATGAGAGAGTTAGAGCTAGACCAGGACTAGGTTCTGACTCTTTGGACTCCTAGTCCAGTGCTCTCCCCATCACTTCAGTTGAGGGGCCCAGTGATAGGCTGGTTCTAGGCTTCTCAGCTCTCTGGGCCTCTCCAACACAGCTCCCCCAATTCCGTGACAACACCATGTTCCAGGCCTCCGGGTCCTCCTGGAAACCCATCAGGCTCTGAACTCGGCCTCAACGTCCCCACTGGTCTCCGGACTCAGAAGAGGGAAGGAGGGAAGAGCCCCTCGGGAAACGTGCTCACCTGTGGTCCCAGCCCCAGCCCCCCAGCAGCACCAGCGCCCAGGCCAACCTCCTCGCTCAGCCCTTCCCTCCAGCAGGACAAGCAGGCACAGGGCTCGGCTGTTTGCCTTGGCTCCAGAGCCGGCATTCCCAGTAAGGAGCCTCTGGAAAGGAAAATAAAACAACAGCAAAGAGCCCTTTGATCTGCCAACTGACACCCACATCTCACACTGGGGGAAGGTGGAAATCGCCCTCTGTCTTGACCCTCTGGCCTTCCCCTCACCAGTCCTCCCCAAAAGGGCCCCAAAGGCTCATTCCCAGACCCTACCTAGCCCAGACTCCTGGGCTCCGAGGGATGAAAGAGCCAAGACGACCTCTGGGCAGACCAAGTGGGACAGGGCAGGGGGCAGGAAGAGGCTGGAGAAGGCCAAGCAACTCTGAGAGAGAGGATGGCCATGGCCCAGCCAGCCCCTCCACAGAAGGAAGTCCCCCCGTATTGTGTGCTTGGCGGAATGTCAGGAAAGGGGTGTATGCAAGAAAAACATTTCAGTCTACGGATCGGAAGCCAGGCAAACACATCATGGCCATCCAGACAGCGGAAAACGATGCATCCATCACAAAAAAGGATGAGATAAGGAGAGGCACATGAGGTGTGCCTCTTCCATATCCCCTGCCTACCTGGAGATCCTGAAAGCCTGGGGACAGTGCTGCTCACTCTGACAGCCCCCACCGCAAGCACCCTTTAGTCATTTTGCCCATTCCACCCATTCTGCACAGCAGACTGGAAGCACAGGGAAGCTGATGCCCCCAGGAACAAGCCTCAACCAGTGAGAGGCAGGAGTGGTGAACAAATACCGCAGCTTCATGGTGGCTGGCTGGGATGTGCTCACCTGGAGGCTCAGAGCTCCCTCGGGAGAATGAGGGGCCCCAGGGTGAGCCGCTCCTTAGCATACCTCTTATTTCTGGGCTCTCCTTCCTTCCCCCACTCCCTTCTCCACCCCCTCACAGTGCTCTCTGGAATCAAGCTCAGATAGAAACTATTCGTACCCAAATCCTTGTCCAGGGTCTGCTTTTGTGGACTCCCAACCAAAGCAAGGTCCACATGCTAAAAGAGGCCAAGCGGGAAAGGCAAGACGCAGGGTAGCGCCAATGGAGTGGTGGAGGGAAAAGGAGGGCAGTGGACACAGCCACGCGGGAGAAGTAAGAAGCTGGTAACACTGGTTGTCCCCCGGCCAGGAGACTAGGGGAAGACTGGGAGTTACTTTGCATTGAATCTGCTTTTGTTCTATTTGCAAATGCTCTTAACTATGTTTACTCTGATTTTTTTTTCCCTAAGCCTTTCACCAGTAAAACATAATTATTTTCAAAGAGCCACTGATATCTCTTGGAAAACCAACCAACCAAACAAAGAAACAAACAAAAATTATGAAGGGAGAGAAAGCTCAGGAATCAATAGTCTCCCTCACTTCTTGAGACCCCCTCACTTCCTTCCCACCCCATTGGGTACAAGAGGGTAGGTCCCACTTCCCTTACAGGTCAGCAGCTGCCAGTGAACAAGGACCCAGGGGCTATAAGGAAGCAAAGGGCCAGGTGAGGCTCTGGGCTATCTAAATCCTGATTTCCTCCCGGGATAACAACCCAGCTCCAGTAGGAAGGACCCCAGTGTCCCCACAGAGGAGTAGAGCAGGAAAGAGGCCATCCAATACTACAGTGTGGGTGCAGGATCCAGACCACCTGGGTTTGCATTTCTACACCTCTGCTTATCAGCTGTGTGATCTTGGGCAAGTGACTAAACGTATCTGTGCCAAAAAATGGGGATAATCATAGTCCTGAATTAGAAGGGCTGTTAAGGATTAATAACGATAATTAATGCTCATTAAGTACTTACCGTGTGCCAGGTACTGGGCTTGGTGTGAATGAATTCATTTAATCCTCACAACAACTCAATAAAGTAGGCATTCTGTTTAGCTCCATTTTATGGTCAAGAAAATGAGGCCCAGAGAGGTGAGTAACTTGCCCGAGGTGGCAGAGCCAGTAAGTGGGAAAGCTGGGACTCAAACCAGGCGGGCTCCAGAGTCCACACTGTAAGTTGATCTAACTGGACGAGCCCAGACACGTAAGTGCCTGGCACACTGCAAGTGACCAGTACATACTAGCTGTGATCATTATCCCCAAACAACCTGAAAACGCCTGACCTGCAGAGGAGGAGATGAAGGGGAGGAAAGAGAAGGACCTGTCCCCTGACACCTGCTGGGTGGCTGGGACACAGAGCTGAACAACACAGCACGGCCCCTGCCCTCTGGGGCTTACACTACAGTGGGGGAGATGGATGTGAATCACAGAAACAAATATACTGTCTCCCAACTGTGACAAAACACCATCAAGAAGGGGTTCCTAGAGCAATCAGAGCCCAGGACTGGGGAACTTGGCTTCTTGGAGGTCGGGGAGCACTTCCCCAAGGAGGTGATGCAGAGGCTGGGATTCGACAGATGAGGAGGAGTTGGGGAGCTAGAGAGGCAGGGAAAGTATTCCGGGGGGAGGAAGAGTATATACAGGGGCTCTGTGCAGGTGGAGGCAAGAGAAGGAAAGAAGGTGGGAGGTGGGCTTGAGCAGAGGGAGCCATGCTTGATTAGGGGAGAGGGCAGAGGCCTCCTGAAACCATTTTGAACCCAACTGAAGGGTTTTCAGCAAGGTGGCTAACACGAGCACATTACCGGACAGATGGCCTGACAAGGTGTGTAAGCTGAACTTCTGGGAGGTAAAGGTTACCTTTAACGGAGTAGGCAGTGACAGGAATGTTGACGTTCATGTGTCTGTACACTGAATGTTGACCCTCTAATCCAGCTCGCACGTCCATAGATCCGGGCTGCCGAAAATGAGGTGCACCTGCTGAGCAGCAATGCTGGAGAATCCAGCCCTCTGTTTGGTGTGTCAGAAAGGTGGGGGACTGGGAAGCGGGTGTGGCGCAATGGATAGAGCACCTGTTTACCATATGAGAGGCCCCGGGTTCGCTTCCCGGCGCCTCCTTGCGCGGCGCCCTGGGCTGATGCGGCAAGACCTCACAGCAAGTGGGAGATAAGCAGACACAGAGAAGACACGCAGCGAATGGACACAGCAGCACAAGCAGCAAG
>JAQZBX010101459.1:0-11279 GCA_029593785.1 Cabassous unicinctus
AAAAAAAAAAAAAAAAAGGGAATTCCACCAAGGTGGGTGTCACGTGAGGGCCTCGTGGCTTCCAATCCAAATCTAAGGAAAAAGCCATCAAAGTCACCTGTCCTTCAAGATATCTCGGAGATAGAAACACCACCACAGATGGGCATAGTGAGCTGAAAACGAGCAGGTGGAAAAGACAGAACATTTCTAAAACAAGGATGTAGAATATTTTAACTGAGAAGGTGGCAGAGGAGGAAGCTCTGGGAATTGATCCCCCCACCAAACAGCCACAGAGCTGGCAGGCACTGAGTGAGCTCCTGAAACTCAGAGAGCAGAGGAGCACGGAGCAGCGCCCGGGACGAGCAGGGGGACGAGCCGGAAGGTGGGCACAGCCGGTGGGCTCCGCCCTCCGTGCGGCCGGCCGGGACCAGGGCGGGCTGCGGGGACCTGGGCCTCCAGATCCCGGGCAGCGTGGTCCGGTCGCGGGGTCGCCAGCTCTGAGGGCGCCACTGTTTCAACCCCTCAGGGAAACAGGGCAGAGGAGCCTTAAACAAGCAGTACTTTTTTTTCTATTTTCATTTTCTATTACCCATTTGGGAGCAAAAGTAATTTTGAAAAAACACAGAGCTTGATAGCGCCAGCCCTCAACAACAACAAAGTCTCGTCGACCCCAGAGCTGTGGGAGAAGTAGATTTCCAGAGTCACAACATAATACTCAGAATGTCCAGTTCTCAGCCAAAATATCGCAAAGCACACAAGGAAACGGGGAAGTGTAGCCCATTTATAGGAAAAAACGATTCGCCAGAAGCCATCCCTGAGCACGTGTGCACTGGGACTGTCAGAGGCTGTAAACCGGCTGTCTTAGGTATGTTCAGTGAGCTAAAAGAATCCATCCCACATTAGAAGAAACTAGGAAAATAAAGAGAAATTACATTAAAAAAGAGCCAGATAAATGTTGGAACTGCAAAGTACGGTCACTGATATGAAAAACCCATTAGATAGATTCAAGAGCAGATTTGAACAAGCAGAAGAAAGGGTCAGTTAGCATGAAAAGAAGACAACTGAAAGTGTGCAGTGTGAGGAGCAGGAAGAGAAACAGTGAAGGAAAATCACAAGAGCTTAAATGACCCACGGGACAGCATCAAGTGGGCCTGCACATGCTTCTCTGGAGGCCCAGAGAGCAAAAGCGGGAGAAAAAGAATCTGAAGGAATAATGGCCCAAAACGGCCCAAATCTGATAAAAGACATAGACAGAGACATCAAGGAAGCTCCACAAACTCCCGGCAGGACACCCTGAGAGAGCTACACCAAGACACACGAGAGTAAAACTGCCAAATCCAAAGACAAGGAGAGCAAGTGGAAAGCAGCGAGAGAGAAGCGACTAGTCCCATTCAAGAGCGCCCCAGTAACTTAACAGTGGATTTCTCATCAGAAAGCACGGAGACCCGAAGACGGGGGGTGGCATAGAGCCATTACAGAAAGAAACTGTCAGCTGAGAGCTCTACATCCAAAAACCTTATCAAAAGGAAAATGGGGAAGAAATTAGGATATTTACAGATAAACAGAAGCTGGAAGAGTCCATCACTGGGAGACCTGCCCTACAAGAAACACTAAAGGGAGCCCTTCAGGCCGAACTACAATGACATCAGACAGCAACCGGAAGCCGTGAGAGGAAATAAAGAACACTGGGATAAAAGAGCAAGCAATACAACTTAAAAATGGGCAAAAGACTTAAATAGACATGTCTCCAAAGAGGAAATACAAACGGCCAAAAAAGCACATGAAAAAACATTCCACATCACTAGCTATCAGGGAAACGCAAATCAAAACGACAATGAGATGCCGTCTCACACCGCACAGAATGGCCATCATTAAAGACAGAGAACAGCAAGCGCTGGAGAGGGGGTGGGGGATGGGGATACTCCTTCGCTGTCGGGGGGACTGTAAGACGGTGCAGCCCCCACAGGAGCCAGCTTGGCAGTTCCTCGGGGACCTAAACGTGATCCAACAATCCCACGATTAGGAACATACCCAGGAGAGCTGAAAACTGGGACACAAGCGGACATCTGCACACCGGTGTTCAGAGCAGCATCGTTCACAATTGCCACAAGACGGAAACAACCCAGGTGCCCATCAACAGACGAAGGGATAAACAAAAGGTGGTGGAATATTATGCTGAAGCAAGAGAAAATGGAACTGGGCACAGGATAATATAAATGAATCTTGAAGACATTATGCCATGTGAGGTAAGCCAGCCACAGAAGGGCAAATATCGCATGGTCTCACTAAAAGGAACTAAATACCAGGAATAAAATGCATGGAGTTGAAACCTAGAGTGTAGGTTTTTAGGAGATAAGAGGAGTGCTGAGAAGCATTACTGACGCTTAATGTATGCAGAAGTTTTAATTAGCTTTACTGTGAAAGTGTGGAAATGCTCAGAGTTGACGGTAACACATTATAGTGAGTAACAGCTGGTTTATAAATGGGATTGTGGCTGAAAGGGATAGTCTACATGTAGAGCAGATGTACGTCACTATTGCAGGGTCGTGGGAATGTGGAGAAGCCTGGGAAAAATACAATTAATGTAACCTATGGACTGCAGTTAACACAATACTGTAATATTCTTGCATCAACACCAAAGATATACTATGCTAATAATAATGGGTATAGAAAAAATACACCACATGTAAGATACGGCCCATCGATAATGGTAATAGTCCAATGATATTATCTCATCATCTGTAACGAATGTTCCACAACGATACAGTGTCCTGGTGGAGGGGTGTTGCATGGGAATTCCACATATGTGCATGATTCTTTGGTAAGCTCACAACTTTAATAAAAATAGATTTAAAAACAAACAACAACAAAAACAACAACAAAAACCACTGGGAAAGGTAACCACACAGGTAAGTAGAAAATCCTGTGTTATCGTTTTTTGCAACTGCTTTTCCCCCCATATGACTCAAGAAGCAAATGTATAAAATAACACTTAAAATTTACGTTAATGGCAGATGGCATATAAAGACATCATCTGAGACGATAACAACATAAAGAAGGAGAGGAAAAGATAGACAGGAGAAGGGTTTGTTTACTACTGAAACTAGACTGGTGCTAGTCAAAGCAGTTTGCTATTTAAGATGTTTCTTGTCATTCATTACAAAGGTTACCACTAACAAAATAACTAAAAAAAATTTTTAAAAATAGAGAAAGGGGAAAAAGAAGAGAATCAAGATGGTAAAATGCAAAGAAAAGCAACCAAATTAAAAAAAAAAGAGGCATTAATGGAATAACTGAGGAACAAAAACCATACAAGAAATAGAGAAAACAAACAGCTGAATGGCAGAAGAAAATCCTGCCTTCTCAGTTATTACCTAAATGTCAAAGGCTCAAGGCCCTCTAGTGAAAGGCACAGACTGGCAGGCTGGATGAAAAGCACGGTCCACCTCCATGCTGTCTACGAGGGGCGCACGGCGCACGTGAGGTGCACAGATACAAAGGGGTTGAAAGGAAAAGCTGGGAAAAGATATTCCATGCTAACAGTCATCAAAAAGAGCAGGAAAGACTATATCGTCAGACAAAATAGATTATAAGAGACAAACAAGGATATTATGCGTTGATAAAAGGTTCAATGCAGCAAGAAGACACAGCAACGATAAACATGCATGCACCTCACAACAGAGCCCCAAGGCATGCGAAGCAAAAACGGCAGAACTGAGGAACAGGTAGTTCCAGCCGTAGTTGGAGACTTCCATACATCACTTTTGGTAACTGACAGAACATCTAGACAGAAGACCAACAAGGAAATAAGAGGACTAGCCAAGGAGACCCAACGGACATCTACAGAACGCGGCCCCAACAAGAGCCGAAGACACCTTCTCCTCAAGGGCACATGGAACATTCTCCAGGATAGACCATATCTTAGGCCACACGTCAAATCTTAATAAATTTAAAAACACTGAAATCACACAAAGAATCTTCTCAGACCACAACGAAATGAAACTACAATGAGACACCACTTCACACCCACTAGGATGGCTGTTACTAAAAAAATGGAAAGTAAGTGTTGGCGAGGATGTGGAGAATAGGAACCTCGTGGCTATTGGTGGGAAGGTCAAATGGTGCGGCTACTGTGGAAAACACTTTGACAGTTCATCAGAGAGTTAAGCATAGAATCACCGTGTGACCCGGCAACTCCACCCTCAGGTAAATGCCCTAAAGAATGGAAGGCAGGGACTCCGACAGGTATTTGTACACCAGTGTTCATCGCAGCCTTATTCACAAGAGCCAAAACGCGGACTCAACCCAAGTGTCCATCAACAGACGAAGGACCAACAGAGCGTGGTATACACACGCAGTGGAATATCGCTTGGCCATGGAAGGGGAGGAAGTGCTTGCACACGTTACCACATGGATGAGCCCTGACGACTTCATAGAGAGCGAAGCCAGACACAAAAGGGCAAACGTCTGGTTTCACTTACGTGCAATACCCACATGAAGCAAATCCACAGAGACGGAAAGCAGAGCAGTGGCTCCCAGGGTCAGGGTGGGGGGAATGGGCAGATTCTGCTCATGGAGCAGGAGTTTGGGTTTGGGACGATGAAAACAGCTCGGTAAGAGACGGTGGGGAAAGTTCCAGCTTTGCCAACGTACTTAATGTCAAAGGACTGTCCACTTAAAATGGTTATGGTGATTTTTATGTTATGTGCATCTCACCACAACTAAAAGCAAGCAAACTATTTTTTTTTTAAATAAAATTTAAAAAGAGGGAAAAAACAGTCCTAGGGACTCTGGGAGAAGAGCAAGCACAAGGCTCCTTTGTACCGCTGCCGCTTCTTTAAGCCTCAAAGATGTCAGAATAAACACTTGTAAAAAATGGAATAAGACAAGAAAGACACACTCGGAGCCCCGAGAGCCCCCCCACCGTGTGCGGGGCGCGGGACCTACCACGGCAAACTCGTCCCGGTCCAGGTGCCCGTCCTTGTCGATGTCACTGAGGTCCCAGACCTGCGGGGAGAGCAGCGAAGCTGACTGGGGGGGCGGCACCGAGGCCCCGCGTGCCCGCGAAGCCAGGGCACGGCAGTGGAGCGCGTCTGAAGGCCAGCCTACGGGCAACCCCAGAAAACCACTGTCGAGTGGAGCACTGCCGTCCACTCCAAGACGCTTCCAGAATATTGCCTATCGTGCTCGTCTCCTCTGACAAACACGTGTGGTTTTAGCCACGCCTGAAGCCTCCCTTTAACCCCGATCTCCTCTTCATCGTCTTACAAAGAAATGCAAGGTGGGAAAGGTGGCTCTGCCCAGGTCGCAGGCGAGCCAGGCCCTTGTGGGCAGCCCACCCGTCTCATCCGCAGCACATGGGGGCTGCAGGTGCCTTCAAGCCGCCCAGCAAGGTCCATCTTTTCCCCCAGGAGACGGACGCCAAGAGCGTGCTGGGCCCGCTGAGCGCCCTGACGACGAGGCAGGCGGGCACCAGTCTCTAGACCGCGTCCACAGCCGAGCACCGGCTTCCGGGCCTGCTGTCCGACTCGGACGGTGCCGGCACACAGCCCAGGCCGAGCAGTGTGGCATGCCAGGGCCTCTCAGTGGCCGCCAAGTCCCCACTAGCCCTGCCAGTCGCCCCGGCCCTGCTGCCGTGACCTCTGGGCTCCCCCGCCTGCTCGCGGGCCTCTCGGCAGGTGCAGGCGCCGGGCTGCGTGCGTCACGCTGGGCCTCAGACGAGCCTTTCTGCCCCGCAGTCCACCCCTCGCCCAGGGCTTCCCAGCCTCGGCCCGGCTGCCGCTGGGCTCGACTGTTCTCTGGATGGGGCCGCCCTGAGCACCACGGGCACAGAGCAGCCACCCCATCGGTGCACCGGATGCTGGCACAATCCGACCTCGTTGTGCAACCAAAACGGCTCCACAGGCTGTCCGGGCGCCCTGGGGATCGCAGGGAAAGCGTCCCTGACCCAGCCAGCCGGGCAGCCGCAGCCTCTGTATCTCACCACTTCACATGCTCAGCTGCCTGGACCCCCGCTCTGGAGGCGCAGCCCCCTGCCTGGCTGCTTCCAGCCAGGCTGGCCCAGGTGGGTCAGGCGCCTTCCCCTCGACCAGCCCCTGCGCCAGGAGAGCCTGGCTCACCAGAGCAGGTGGCAGTGCGGAGTGAAGGTGGCCTGCGCTCCCCCGCCCCGCCCCACTCGCTGGGCGGCCCTGGAAAGTGCGCCTAGTGCTCGCAAGGCCCCGTCTCCTCACCCACACCTCACGGGCGGCAGCAAGAAGCCAACGAGTGCGCTGTGCAGGGCGCCAGCCAGCTCCTGGCACACGGACGGACGTCAGCGCCACGACCGCTGCGGCTCCATTTGAGCCCTCGAGTAAGCGATGACCCAAGTCTGCGCCCACAACCCCCAGCGCTCAGCACAGCGACTGGCACACGGCGGGATTCGGAAAAGGCTGAGCAGCTGGGCAGGCACACGGTGCGCGGGTAAGTGTGGGCGGGGGCAGGGGGCAGGGGGCAGGATGGGCGGGTGGGAGGACCGGCGGGTGCACAGACCCACAGGACACGAATGTGCCTTCAGGCAGGTGGAGGAGCCAGGGGATGGAGGCAGGGATGGGGAGAAGGGAGCCCGTGCCCCAGGGCCGCTCTGCCCAGCCCGTCTCCCAAGGCAGCACATCTGCTCTGGCCGCCTGCTCTGCTCCTGAGACTGCACGTGGACAGGGGTCAGCCCCGAAGCCTGCCGCCGCCACAGCCTGCCAGGTGTCTGCAGGTACTGCTGGGCGGACACGCACTGAGCAGGAGGGCCACCACGTGCTCCCGCGGGCCACGGCACATGGAGCCGGGCCCCAGCGCTCCGTCTGCACCGCACCCCGGCTCAGACGAGGAGGGAGTTTGGGAGAGCCCCTTCCTTAGCTGCCTCCGTTTCTTTCCCCAAATGGCCCGGGCCCCCAAGGTTCTGTCCCAGGTCACCTGCTGGCGCCACAAGGGGCCCAGGACCAGGAGGGCCACGCTCAGGCTCCTGCGCTGGGGCGGGGACCTGTGCCATGGCAACAGGCCCACCCAGACGGCAACAACCGTCTCTGCCGAGCCCAGAGCAGGAGAGCTGGGCACAGAGACGACACAGGGCTGAGCCACGGGGCCACCACGCACGTCTCCAGGGGGAAAGTGCAGGCCAGAGAGTTCTGACTAAAGGTCCTGCGTCTGGTGAAAACAAAACGGAGACTGTCTTTAAGAAAAGGAAAGGCCTAAAAGTCTTCCTAAGCTTCCAGCAGAACTGAAAGGACCTTTACTGGAAGCTTCACAGGCAGAAAAAAATTGGTTGAAACTACTTTAATCAAAACAAAACGTCAGAGGGAGTGGGTGTAGCTCGGTGGCTGAGCGCCTGCTTCCCATGTACGAGGGACCCAGGCCCCGAGTGCCCCCGGAGCCGCTGCCCACCTGGGACGGGGTGACCAGCTCCCTCACAGGCTGGGGGCGCCCGTGCGCCTCGCGGGGGAGCCTGAGCCCAGGCCTTGGGGACCTCAGGCAGCTCCGGGACGGCGCGGGGTCCTTTGCGAGGAAGGGGCCGCTTACCCTGCCCAGGACGTCGAGAGGTAGCTTTGAGTTCATGAGGACTGGCTTGACTTTGTCTCCGGACAGCAAACCATTTATGGGTAAAAGGCTTTCAAAAATCCCATCAAACTTTGCTTTTTCTTCCACCTAGTTGGAAAGAAGTAGGGTGGGTAAGCAAAGAAGAAAGAAGTAGGGTGGGTAAGCAAAGAAGAAAGAAGTCACACCACAGAGCTGGGTGCAAACGGCCAGGGGCGACCATCTCACTCGTCTCATCTTGACGGCCGCTCGGGCTCCGACCGAGGCCCGGAAGGAAACAGCGCTGTTGCCTGCAGGTCCCGAGGCCGCGGTGCGTGGCCAGTGCGGCGGAGCCTAACCTAACGCTGGGCTGCGTCTCTGCAGCAAGAAGGTCCCGCCTACTTGTGTCCCAGGGACCCGCTGAGACGGGAAGGAGGACGCACGCGCGAACGTGTTTCGGTTCTTTAGGACAAAGAGCTCAGGCTACACTTAAACAGACACAACTCGAGGCCCTCGCCAGCTGAGCACAAAGGTCAACTAAAGAAGCCGGCAGGCGACGACCAGAAGCAAGTTAAAATCACGGGATGCCCTCGGGTCTGACAGCAGAAAAATGATCGCGAAAGCTCTGCCGGGACAAAGCGAAGGTCCCAGCGAGGCGGCTGCTGCCGTCCTGAAAGAGAAATCGCGGCAGAGCACGAGGCCGCTCCAGGCGGCGGCCTCCCGTGAGCCCGCCGTGGACACCAGCTCGCAGCGGTGGCCCCGAGAGCGCCATCTCCGCGCACAACGGCCACATGCTGCTGCCCACGGGAGCGCCAAGTGGACAGCCTGGGGGACAGACGCGGGACCGTGAGCACTTCCTGCCTGGGGCTCCGCGGCTCCTCGCCCTGACTCAAGGACTCGCTTCCTCGGGGGCTCCCAGGGGCACAGGCGCTGCGCCTGCACCTCGCTGTGTCCAGTTACACTCTGAGGATGGAAGGTAAGCCTCTCTGTAAAGCCGTCTCCCCTGCTCCCTGCCCCACGGCCACCGGCTTTTCTCGTGAGTTCCAAACATCCACCACCCGCGCCAGGGAAGGGCCGTAGCCATTTAAGGGGTGAGCTGGCCCTGCTGGAGCCATTTCTCACACGAGGCACCTCTCTCTCCACAGCACTGTGGCTCTGTGAGGACACGAAAGCAGCGAGCGGGGAGGCGCGGCGTCTCGCGTCATCTGGGGAACCTTCCGTGTCCCGCGCTTGTGCCGTTTGGGAGGGGCCCCGCCCTGGCTAGAAGGCAACGCGCTCTTTTCCGTCTCGAGGCAGCAAAGCCTCTCTCCCGCCACAACATCCTCTGTCTTAGGAATCGCACTTTAAATGCTGTGCACCAAACGCACAGATTTTCAAGAGGCAGCGAGCGCATCAGAAAGGAGAGAGTAAAAAGACATAGGCTGGCTGCAGAGAAGGGAGACAGTCGCCCAGTCATCAGGTACCCTCATGCTCGCATGTTCTCATATTTCCTCTTGTCCTGATTGAACACCACAAACCACAGGGTGCAAGACTCAAACCTCAGGTGTTTAAGAATCCAACTCCTGAAAACAGAGGATCGACGACGGCAAGCAAGACAGTCCCACCCATCTGCCCCGCGGGGTCTAAGCCCCTCTCATTCAGGAGCAGAGCGGGCAGCACCATCCCAGAATCCTCAAGACATAAGGGGGACGCAACTATGCACCAAAGTAGACTGACTCTTCTTCCAGCAATGGAAGGACTGGTAACACTGATGTAAAGACAGTGGCCACCGAGGCTCCGAGAGGAGGAGAGGGAAGAATGGTGTAACATGGGGCATTTTGGGGACATGGAACTGTCCTGCGTGACGCGGCAATGACGGGTACAGGCCATCATACGTTTTGTCAAAGCCTATAAAACAGTGCGCTGCAAAGTGTACACCATAACGTAGACTGTAGTGCACAGGTGGCAGCAGTGCTCCAATACGTGCTCGTCAGCTGTAACAACGTACCACACTCATGAAGGATGTTGTTAACGTGGGGAAGTGTGTGTGGGGAGGTGGGGCCTGTGGGAATCCCGATATTTTTGATGTAGAATTTACGTAGCCTAAAGCTTCTCAAAAATAAAATAAAGTAATAAATCGAAAATAAAAATAAGAAGAGAATCCAACCCGAGGCGCAGTGAGCTGCCTGAGCAGGCCACCCAGCACTGGGGCGAGGGCCGCGGCCTTCTCGAAGCGTTTCAACTTGGAAACGTGCTTCAGCCAAGGCTGTGGCCGCTCGCACGAGACAGAGGGCGGGCTGGACGTTTCTGAACGGAACCCCACCGGGCCACCCCGTCCCGCTCACTCACCCGCACGGCCCAGTGGGCCTCCGTGGAAGGCGGGCCGACCATCAGCGGGCTGCTGGTGTCGTGCTGCAAGGGAAAGAGAGCAGTCTGCATCGCTGCGGGCACGGAATCCCGTCAGAGGGGGAAGGAAACACGGACACAGCTGAGAGAAAGATGGGCGGACAGCAGGTGGGACGGACAGATACAGGTGGGCACAACCAGGCGGCGGAGCGCGTGAGCGCGCGGCCACGTGACACTCACGAACTTGGGCGGCGGCATGCTCAGGCTCAGGGTGCTCAGGGCGACGTCGTGGCCACTCTGCGCACAGGCCACCAGTCTCAGCGCAACAAAGAAACCCTGAAAATCCAAAAAAACGGGGTCGGGGGGATGCCATGTGCCTGGGTGAAGGCCGTCGAGGGGGCCGGGCCCTGGCTTGGGGCCTGTGAGACGCCAACGACCACGTGTTCCAGAGACGTTTCGGAAACGCCAGCTGGTGCAAGCAAGCAGCGGAGATGCGGTCTGGAGGGCAGACGCATCGACGTCTCTTAAGCGGTGTGAGGTAGGCGCCGCTGCTCCGGCATTTGTAGCTGAGAGGCACCGTGAGCTTCGGCCTCGACCAGGGTGGGGGCTCCCCGGCGTGCCTCCCTGTGGGCTCCTGCACGGGGCCACGGGGCCTGAGCTAGAGGCCACAGCCTCTGGCCCCACTGATCTGGTTCCAGCGAGGACCACCGAGGGGCCCTGGCCACGGGCTGCTCTCGCCAGCAGCCCTGCTCCAGGCCGCCGCCCAGCACGCACCCTCGCGGGGCACGACGCGGGACGCTGTGAACGGGCTCGAGGGACTCGGGGCGGCTGCGCTGGGGCCAAGCTAAGCCAACGGGCCTCTTCTCTCCCAGAGCCCTTAGAGCCCTGAACCTCGCGGGTGGGCGGGCTAGCTCCTGGGGCTCTCCCGGCGGCATCTCACCAGCGACACGGGTCTGGGAGGAGCGGAGCTAAACTACCTTTGGAGCGTGGTAGGCTGCCGGTGCTGGAGAAATCCACTGACGGCAGGTTCCTGACATCACCACCTCACGGGGCTGGGGCGGGGACCCGGGCGGGGCCTGGGGAGTTTCACCGGGGCGATGGCGTGGCCCGTACCTGAGTGTGGGGGCACCTGACTCTAAACCGGTGACAAAATTCCACAGAACCACAGGCACCAAGAAAGAAGAAATGAGCACGTGGAAAAGGTGGCAAAATCTAAACGGGGTCTTTGCTTTCGGATCGTCCCCACGTCCGTTTCCTGGTTTTGATGACCGTGGTTACGTAAGATGCCGTCTCTGGGGGAAGCTGCGGGAGGGGACGCGGGAACCCTCTGTGCTATTTCTGCAACTTCCATGACAGTCCACAATGATTTCCAAATAAAAAGGGCTCAAGAGATACGCTAACCATGAAAAGCGGGCTCGAGCGTTTGAAAGAGCTTT
>JAQZBX010101460.1:0-11258 GCA_029593785.1 Cabassous unicinctus
ACCCTGTTTAGAGCAGAGGCTTTCTGTGGGAGAGAATATTATAGATGCTTCTCAAGCATCCAAAATGAAACTGGTGAGGTCTTCAAGCCCCAGCACATCACTACCCAGTTATTATTGGATGCCTAAAATTAGATAGTTTCAATTAAAAGATTCAAACAGGAAACTATATATTTTATTTAGAATGAGCCTAAGTTGAAAAGCCCCCAGATTCTTCCTCATTTTTTTTTTTAATGGAAACAGGAAAAGAGCAGACATCTGAGAGGATGCAATTGAGAGGAATTAGAGAGTAAAAGGGGGGAATTTTTTAGGGACTCTTAGAAGGTATTTGGGAGTACATGATCCCTGAGGGGCCAGGGTGGTACAGGCAGTATTAGCCGAGATGTGTGTGCATTGGAATCTCGTGGGATTTGCGTGGTTCCATGGCAATGTATTTCAAAACTTAGGATTAAAAGAGATTTTCTTTTAGACTCAAAATTAATAAAACTCCTAAGACAGAAATGCACAAAATAATGACTTACAAAGTAATTCATTAGTGGAGTGGGTGTAGCTTAGTGGTTGAGCGCCTGCTTTGCATGTATGAGGTCCTGGGTTCAATCCCAGTACCTCCTTAAAAAAAAAAAGAGAGATAAAAGAATTCATTGGAATTTGATAGAAGGTTTGAACTAAACTTTTTTCTCATTAAATAAACACAAAAGCATATAAACCTTTTTCTAACAACACCAAAGGATTTAGAGTAAAATGTGAAAGTGCCCCTTTATTCTCTTCCCATTCACACCCCACAGCCCCCTTTTCTTTTACACTCTAAATTGTTTATGTGGTTATCCTTCTGAATTTTTGTATTTTTACATACAGATACCCAACTGATAGGGGTAGAGGTTTTTTATATCATGAAATCATAATACACATATATTGCAGTGCATCTTTTTCCATTTATTTTAGAGAAGTTTCTATATCTGCATATGCACTGGATATTTTAAATTCCAAACAAAGATGTTATAATGTATTTACTTCCCTATTGACAGACATGTAAGTTGCTCATTTTTCACTCTGAGACAGCGCTGCAGTCTGTAAGTATGCAAATATTTTGATGCATAGGTGTGACTTTCTTCAGGACAGTTTGTAAAGGTGGATCAGGGAGCATTTCTATTTGAAATGCTCATATGTACTACCAGAGTAATGACCAGAAGTCTTCTGCCAGCTTATATATGCATGAACTGTGTAAGAAAGTGCCTGTTTCACCCTCTTGCTCGGCATTATTAATCTTGTTAACTTTTATTAATCTGATGGTTGCAAAGTAGGATCTCTTTTACTTGCATCCCTCTAAAAGTGATGTTAACATCTTTTTGTACCTGTGTTGGTCATTTCCGTTCTTTTTTTTTTCTTCTTTAATTACATGTTCATATCCTTTGCCCATATTTCTTTTGGTTTGTTAGTTCTTACTGCTTTCTAGGGACCCTGTGTTTGAGGTATTTTTCCTTTGTATGTGTTAACAAATATTTTCTCCTAATCTGTTGTGTGCTTTTTTGACTTTGTTTAAAATTGTTTTATAATATTTTTGAGGTTTTTGGGTTTTATTGTCTTTCTTAGGAAGGCCCTTTTCACTCTCATATGTTATCCCATATTGTGGTCTTTTAAAACCATGTCTCCTCAAATCTAAGAAATGCCATTGATTGCAAGACAACAGTACTTTATGTACCGACAAGAAAGAAGAAAAAAGTCTTAGAAATAATATGAGACAATGCTTTCTCAGCACTTCAAATTTTATTTTATACTTAAATATCTCTTTTGGACTTGTAATCAGACTGAAATTTTTAAAAATCATAAAACAAACATAAAAAGGAAAGTCTATTTTATCAATTATTCATCTTTGAGTTGTCTGTCCTTGGGTGTGTCTCTGAATTTGGCTTTAAAACACTGATAGCTTATGCTAACACTATTAAATTGTGTGTCCTTGTGCTGCTGTCACTTAATGACTTCATCCTCTGGTAAGTAGGCATGTGCTTTGAGATGTTCTCAGAGCATTTAATGGATGTTTGAAGAAAGGGGAAAGCACAAACAGAATAACATTTTCAGGAAAAAAGTAATCATGCAACAAATTCTATCCTTGAGAGGATAAAGGATAGGATCCCTGTCTCTACTCTGTGACCTTTGGCTGACACCTAAAGCATTCTGTGCACACACGTCATTAGAACACAGTAGTTATCAGAGAAGAGTTCTAAGTTACACTACATGTACTCAGCTGTAAAGTGGGATTTATGTATGTCTTAAATTGTTACGAGGATTTAATTACATAATCCAGATAAATCACTTAGCACACTACCTGGCACATACTTAGCACTTAGGAAATAATCCCATTCTTCAAAACTCATTTCGTATGGCAAGTCTTAATAGTATCTTGACGTTGGAGCTCCCCAGGTAAAGTTGGTCATCTTTTTGTTCCATAAACATGTCTGGCACTCACCTGTAATCTAGTACTATTAAAAGTGCTAAATTTATTACTCATTTACCTACTGTCTACTTCTCTTCTTAGAAGAGCCCCTTGAGAACAGAGTCTGGTTTATCTTTATTAGTTCAGTGTCTGGCTTGAAAAACTTGAAGGAATAAAATTTTTTTCTTTAAATGTGCCCTCCCCTTCCTCAGTGAAGATAATCCTCAAGCAAAGGTGACAAGTAGAAATGTTTCGGAAATCCTGGCCATTGTCTCAAACAACTTTTTCTTTAAAAAACAACAGCAACAACAACAACAACAACCAAAAACAGCTGTTTAATTGACATTTTAATACTAAGGACTGGGTCAGCTTTTCACTTTTCCTTCTTCACACTATTTTCCCTATAATAAGAAAATAAAGGAAGAAAATCAGTGCCAGATGGAGATAATTGTCAAATATGAATAAAAAATGTTTTGATGAGAAATTATATAAAGGCAACATAATGACAGTATGAAAAGCATTGATCTTGGAATCAATCACACTGTTCATATTATATTTCTGCCACTTTCTAGCTATATGACAATGAAGTTTTCTCTCTTCAACTCCACAAAATGGGGATATCTATTTCATAGGTTTGTTACAGCTAATATGAGAGACTTCATACAGTAAATATTACTATGACTTGTAAGTAAAAACACTCAAATATTTCTTGAACGGAGTTAGTTTCAGTTAATAGACCCTTTAAATTTAAGAAAAGCCAATTTATTTTACCAAGTACATAATTGTTTACTGTTAGAAATATTGTTTAAATTAGGTTGGTATCCTTGGTTAGATGTTGAAAACAACTAAAATGGTAAAACAGTGACCAAGTAATTTATTTCCATCTTGCTAATGTTGTTAGGAAGAGTAAAGATCAAATGGCAAAGACATACCTGACAATTAAGTTGCATAATTAAAGGCTAATATTCCCTGAACTCTTACAAGAAGGCATGCCTCTGCTTCATACAACTCTCCCACAGTTAGGTCATTGATAACTGTGACACACTGAAACCATTAGGATCATCCAGGTTTGCACTGGTTGCATTTTCATAGAAAGGTGGGAGTATAGAGAAAATTTTTCTCAACACTGATACAAAGAAAATTGATTTGTTGTTAGGTGCCTTTCGATCCAGTGGTTATGGCATCCACCTGAAACTTCATTACTGTGAGAGTTTTTATCTAAATCATTTCCCAGTTAGTGTGTTTCTAATTTATCCTTTCCCTATTCTTGCAAGCTTTCTACCTTCATACCTTTTTAAAAATTATTATTAGAGAAGTTGTGGGTTTACAGAACAATCATGCATAAAATACAGAATCCCCATATACCACCCTGCTATTAATACCTTGCATTGGTGTGGAACATTTGTCCAACTACAATTGGTAAAATCACATTTTTATAATTGTACTTTTAACTATAGTCCATGGTTTAACTCATGATTCACTGTTGTGCAGTTCCATGGATTTATTTTAAAATATTTATTCTAGAAATATCTACAACCTAAAATTTCCACATTAAACCACACTTGGATTCAGTGTTACTTATGTTCACAGTGTTGTGAACCATCCATTACCAAAGCTTTTCCATTATCCCATATGGAAACTCTCTATTTTAAGCCTTAACTCCCTATTCCCTACCCCAATCCTGTCCCCTGGTAACCTGTATTCTAGATTATATGAGTTTGCTTATTGTAATTATTTCCTATCAGTAAGATCATGCCTTTTTGCTATATAAAAATTTTCTTTCAATGCTCAGTTCTGTGCTCTCTCAGTCTGCTTTTCAAAATAGAAATGAATGGGAGTGGATGTGGCTCAAGTGGTTGAGCACCTGCCTTCCACATAGGAGGTCTCGGGTTAGGTTCCCCGTGCCTCCTGATAAAAAAGGGAAACCAAATTAAAAAACCAACTCAGGGAAGTTGATGTGGCTTAGTGGTTGAGCACTGGCTTCCCACATATGAGGTCCCAGGTTCAATCCCCAGCCCCTCCGGTACCTCAAAAACATAGAATGAGTGAATTTGGGCAACAGTATAATAGAAACAGTTTAAACAAAATGGATGCCTTAGTTTGCTACAGGCTGGCAACACAAATTACCAGAAATGGGTTGGCTTTTATGATGGGAAATTAGGTAAAAGCTTACCTAGTTCTAAGGCCATGGATTGTCCAAATCAAGGCACCCTCAGAGGTGCTTTCTCACCAAAGTCAGCTACTGGTGATCCTGGTGTCTTACCATGTGGCAATCAGGCAAGAGAGCAGGTCTGCTAGCCTCTCTCTAGTTTCTCCTTGAACTCAGCTGTGGCTGATCAGTCATCTCTCCCTGGGTGTTGGGGCTTCTCTCTGTAGCTCAGCTGTGGTTGAACCTGGAGTCCTTTCTCTATGTGACTGGATAAAACATGGCAACTTCCTTTTTCTGTGTGTGTCTCTCTCTGTGTCTCCATTTATATCTGACTCAGCAAGAGGGCAGAGACCCAAGCTGGCTCGTGCCTCATTGACGTAGTCCAATCAAAAGGGCCCAACACCCACAGGAATGGATTGGTTAAAAAATAAAATCTCTTTTTGGGATTCTCCAAATTGAAACTGTTGGAATGGGTATTTGTTTGTTTTACACTCGAGACCTTCCGAGTTGGCTTTTGGCACTGCAGCCATTACAGTCTCAATATAGACTGTAGGAAGTGGGAGGGGAAGCTGGAAGTCTTGTTGCCTCTGTCACAAAGCCAATACCTTTTCAGAAACTCCTAGTTAATGTCTCATTTGCCATAACTTACCTGATCACCCATGGGCTGCAGGGGAGACTGAGGAACTGCTGGGCACACTCACTCAACAAAATCAGTTTGGTTTGCATCATTTTTCCAATTCTATAACAATTGCCGGGGAAGCAGATGTGGCTCAAGCAGTTGGGCTCCCGTCTATCGTGGGAGGCCCTGGGTTCGATTCCCAGGGCCTCCTGGTGAAGGCAAGCTGGCCCGTGCCAGTGGAGAGGTAGCACAGCAAGATGACACAACAAAGCAAGACAAGCAAACACAGAAAAACGTGCGGTGAATGGACACAGCAGGCAGCAAGCACAAGCGGCAATGGGAGGGGGGGCGCGGATAAATCTTTTTTAAAAATTGCCTTTCTCAACGGTTCAAGTAGCCATTTTTGATAGAGGTTTTCCTACATGGGTGAAGAACTTAAATGTAGACACATTTTATTGTGAAATGATGGAGTTCATTTCCAGGAATCTTGGTGTCATGACAGACTGAACTAACAAAGCATCCTACCACCACCACTACCCCACAGTTCCATGTTCATAGAAATGTCAGGTGAAACATAGCAACCAACAAATATATGCCACAGCTGACTGCAAAGGAAAGAAATGAAATCCCAGCTCCCAGAAATGGACAAAAACTTTAGCCTCTACTACTCTTAGTCAAGTCAGGAGCTGACACTGCACTGCCCCAGGAGAGATGATAATTTTAGGGGGCTCACCAGTGGGATCTGGGATTTTAACTGGACAGGGAAACTAGAACTGGGGCCTCTGCCTAAAGCCAAGACGACCTGCCTCAGGAATGGCGAGAAGCAGAACTCTATTTGGTAGCCAGGGAAAACACAAGTTGTCTAAAGACTTAGGGTGGGGAGAGAGGAAGATTTCCTTGAGGAAGAGCTGAAATTTTCATAGTCTTGCTCTCAGAATGCCCAAGCCTCACTTAAAAATTATTGTGAGCATTTGCTTAAGATGCCAGGCTCTGTCTAGGTGCTGGCAATAATGTGAATAAAACAGAAGTGCTTGCTCTTCTGGGGGCTGCTGTTCTTATGTCATTAGGGGGAGGGGGGGAATGGACTGGTGGAAATACCACACATCAGAAGAAAATTATTGAAATGACAAGCCAAAATTCAACACGAGATAAGGAAAAATGGAAGATGAAAATACGGAATAGTCTAATTACCAATGTACATATATGTTTTAGGGGCTTAAGGAGGAGAAAATAGAATGGGGATGAACGTTGTGAGCTGACTGAGGCTAATGTGCTCACTCACCCCTCTTGGCAGGTAATGTTTCCCACTCGAGGTTTTGAGTGAAGGAGGGTAAAAGTTAACTATCTCCCCCTTTTTGCCCCAAGCCACCCCTCAGCAGCCAAGTTCTAATGAATGCGGTGTGTAAGTACAGACAGTAACTAAATGGAAGCAGAAAAACTGCACCGCCTGTCCTGCAGGCTCAAGCAAGTTCCTCTCTGCTCTTCGAGGTACTCTAACCACCAGTTGCCTGAAAGAGTCGTTCAAGAGGCAGGATTCTCTTACTGTTAGCATGGACTTTAGACAAAACAAAACCTGTGTTCATGACTGGACATAGAACCTTTTAAGGAATTAGACTAGGGCTTTATCCCAAAGATAAGGGCTACAGGCCAAGCTGAGTTCTTATGGCCTGTTCTTTCAGGAGTTGGGGGAGCAACTCGACTTTAGCCAATCCATACAATTTTTTTTTTTTAGGAGGTACCGGGAACTGAACCCAGCACCTCGTACATGGGAAGCAGGTGCTCAACCACTGAGCTACATTGGTTCCCCAGTGAGATTTGTTTTTTTGTTTGTTTTGTTTTTAGGAGGTGTGGCAGTTTGAGATTATTTATGAATTCCAAAAAGATTATATTTGTAAACTATTCCTCTGGGTGTGGATACCCTTCGAATGCATTAGATTCAGCTGACATGTCTTGATTAAATTACCTGTTAAGATTAGGGCTATGATTTGACCACATCAGTAAGGTGTGACTCAGATTGAGTTCCCACCCCCTTGGTGGGCTGATATAAATGGACACTCACTCAAAACACATGGAGAGGAAAGAGCTAGAGAGCTGAGCCATTCGCCTGATAGTTTGCAGCTTATCAGCTGAGAAACCTAGAAAGAAATGACCCATGTGTCAGACTGATAAAGGAAGCCCTGAGAGACAAGACCTATGCCAGCATACAGCTGAGATCAGAAGAAGCTGGGCCTACGGATCCTTAATAGGAAGGAGAGACCAGGCAGAGATGGCCTGCCATCTTGCTTCTACATGTGGCAGCTGACTTTGGTGAGAAATCAACCTTGAGTTGGACTCTTTAGGGCCTTGTAACTGTAAGCTTTTACCCCAAATACCCCTTATAAAAGCCAACAGATTTCTGGTACTTTGCATCAGCACCCATTTGGCTGACTAATACAGGAGGTTCCAGGGATTGAACCCTGGGCCTCGTACATGGGAAGCAGGTGCTCAACCACTTGATATCTGCTCTCCAACAATCTTGAAAACTTGTCATTTCGATGTTGGAGGCCCACTTTTGAAGTTCACCAGGCTAGTTAACAGGTCACTAACTCTACCAATAACAATATCTGGTGTTTAGTGTGTATTAACAAAGCACTATATGTTGATCAAGATATAGATACTGGTAATCTAAGCACCTTAAAAAAAAAAATATATATATATATATATATATAAACATTTATGTAAGAAAATGCAAAAAAAATAAAATTTAAAAAAAGATACAGATACTAGTCCCTTGAATAGTTTTCTTTCAAATAAGGATTCCTGATTAGAGCACCAGCTGGCCATCCTGGGCCCAGTCAAAATGTAGCAGCTCACAGACCACACTGCATAGGCTGGAGTATTTCAGAGGAAATTCCAGATATCTTAACAGCAATTTTGAAAGAGATAAAGACCTAATAAGTTTCCAGAACTGATGAAAGACAATGTATTAGGAATGTATTTACCTTCTGGTAATAGAGAACCAAAGTCCCAGTGGCTTAAACTGTTAGGGTTTACTTTTCTCAGACACAGCTGTCTAGGTATGTGGTATAGTAGCTCCACAAGGCCATTGGAGTCCCAGGCTTTTTCTAGCCTTTATCATCCACCATCTTTAGCATGTGGTTTCCTTTTTTATGGTCAAAAATGGCCACTGCCATGCTCACAGTCCAGATGAAAAAGTAAGGGGGCATGCAGCAGTGTGATATGGTTTGTGAATTCTAAAAAGAGATATTGGATTATGTTTGTAAACTGGTCTGTCCCTCTGGGCATATTAGATTATATTGGATTCAGAGGTCTCACTTTTACTTGATTAAATAATGATTAAGGCTTTGGTTGGGCCATGTCAGTAGGATGTTGAGTCCCCGCCCCCTTGGTGGGTGGGGACTCACAGAGAAACCGCACTGCGGAAAAGGAAGTTTGGAGTCTTGAGCTGGAGCCCCGGGAAGTAAGCACACAGAGGACCTTGGTCATGAAGAAAGAGAGAAGGCTCCGGGAAGAGAAACAAGCCCTTCGCATAATAGTCTACAGCTGGCCTTGTGGAGCTAACAGAGCAGCTGTGCCCAGAGAGAAGCATGCCCCAGAAAGGGGAACCCAGGAAGCCTGAACTCTGGCAGACGTCAGCAGCCATCTTGCTCCAAAACGTGGCAACAGACTTTGGTGAGGGAAGTAACTTATGCTTTATGGCCTGGTAACTGTAAGCTTCTACCCCAAATAAATACCCTTTATAAAAACCATCCAATTTCTGGTATTTTGCATCAGCACCCTTTTGGCTGACTAATACAGGGAACAAGGCCAAAAAGTTACGCTCCAAATATGATGGCAAAACAAAGACTGCAGGGAAAAAATAAGATTTGTCATGAGTAGTCATACACCAAAAGAAATGTTAAAGGGAATTCTTCAAGCAGAAGCAAAGTGACCACAGATGAAATCCGAAAATGCCGATATTGATGAAGAGCAATGGAAATGGTAAATATGTGGGTAAATATGAATGAATATGGACTGCATTAAACTGGCATTTGGAATATCTATGAATTAAAATGCATCATACAATAACACAAAAGACAGGAGGAAGGAAAATAGTGCTCTAAGGTTCTCACATTAGGTAAATGGTAAAATTAATACTTTATGTTACTGTAAAGTCAAGGATGCATGTTATAATCTCTAAGTTAAGCATTAAAAAGGAAAATAATAGAATTTGCCTTTAACAATTTAATAGAGGGAAAATTAGAATTTAAAAATATTTCATCTAAAAGAAGACAAGAATGGAAAGAAAGAGGGAACATAAAACAGGTGGGTCAAATTTTAAAATTGCAAGATGTAAACCCAAACACTAAACAATTTAATACTTGAATTATTGAAGTTAAAAAATTATCAGACTGAATTTAAAAAAAAACTTATATGCACAAAATAAAAGACATCTGAAATATAAGGACACAGGAAGGTTGAAATAAAAGCATGGAAAAGATATATTAAGATATATTTAATAAAAATGAAAACTGTGTGACTATAGTTATATCAGGTGAAGTAAATTTACAGCAAGAAGCATTACTAAAGAGGAATGTTTTATAATGATGAATGAATTTATCCACCCAAAATACATAATGATCTTAAATCTCTATGGTTTCCCAAAACAAATTTTAAATATATAACGCAAAAATGATTACTAAGGAAAAATAAGTCCATAACTGTAGTTGGAAACATTTACACACCTTTTTTGAAAATAGACTTTATTTTTCAGAGCAGTTTTAGGCTTACAGAAAATCACCCAGGAAGTACATAGACACTTTCCATTCCCCCCTTTACATACCACCTCCCTCAGTTCCACTTATTAACATCTTGCAATAGTGTGGTACATTTGTTAAAATTGATAAACAAATATTGATAGAGTATTATTAACTAAAGTCCATAGTTTACATTAAGGTTAGTACTAGTGTACAATTCTATGGGTTTTGACAAATGCATAATGTCATACATGCATTGTAGTATCATATAGAATAGTTTCACTGTGCTAAAAATGCCTTGTGCAACATCTATTTCATCCTTCCCTCCCTCCCCTAAATTGGCAGCCACTGATTTTTTTTTTTTTTTTTTTTACCGTCTCTGTAGTTTTGCCTTTTCTGTAATGCCATAAAGTTGGAATCATACAGTATGTAGCTTTTTTCAGACTAGCTTCTTTCACCTAGCAATATGTATTTAAGTTTCCCTGTGTCTTCACCGCTTTAAAGCTCATTTCTTTTTATTGCTGTAGACTCCACTGAAAGGATGCACCACAGTTTGTCCTTCACCTATTGGAGGACATCTAGATTGCTTCTAATTTTTGGCAATTGTGGATAAAGCTGCTATGATCATTTGTGTACAGATTTTTACGTGGACCTAAGTTTTCAATAGCTGATAGAATATCCAGACCAAAAAATCAGGATACAGACCATCTAAACAATACAATCCATAAGCTTGAACTAATTTTCATCTGTTGTGTGCTTTAAAAAGACAATGCACATTTTCTTCAGGTAAACATGAATCATGAGTCTCAATAAATAAATTGAGCAAACTTAAATATCAAAAGATCAAAATTATACCTACCATGTTCTTTGAGCACAGTGGAATTAAGCTAGAAACCAATAATAGATATCTAGATAAACCCCCTACAGTTTGGGAGGTGATTGATAAATAGCCCTGGGCCAAAGGATAGATCAACAGGAATTTAAAAATATTTTGAAGTGAATGTTAATGAAGATATACTAAAACGTGTGCGTTGCAGCCAAAGCAGTGCAGAGGAAAAAAAATAGAGCCTTAAATATATACGGAAAAAAGCAAGGCTGAAAATCAATGATCTAAACTCCCATTTTCAAGAAGTTAGAAAAAGAAGAGTAAGGAAATAATAAACTAGAAACCAATCGCGTACAATAAAGAAAGTAAAAAAGCCAAAAGGTCAGTTCTTTGAAGTTTAATAACCATGATAAACTAACAAGACATCAAAGATAAGAAAAAATATAAATTGCCAGTATCAATAGAAAAAATATGACAATGTAAGAAAGTTTTTTTTTTTT
>JAQZBX010101461.1:0-11259 GCA_029593785.1 Cabassous unicinctus
CACCTCACCTCTCACTGACACTCACACAATTAAATACAAATATGAATGGGGAAAAAGTCATTTTCTTCCCACATAAATGTTTGCTTTTAGTCTAAAGTTACTTTCCAAATAACGTTGCCATGGTGGCAGGCACTTTGGACAAAGAACCTCAGAATAAGTAAACATCATTAAAAATGACTAACCATCAAATAGGAAGCTGCTATTTTCATGCTCAGGTGAGAACCACAATTCTCTTTCCAGATTTCATATACATGCACATAAAATTGAAAAGAGGAATAAATGATGAGGTGAAAGTTTCTACAAAAACAAACAAAAAAATACCATGCAATGGGTTTGCTTAAACAATGAGAATTCATTAGCTAACTGTTTTGAAGCTAGGAAAAGGTCCAAATCAAGGTGTTATCAAGACGGTGGTTTCTTAACGAAGATTAGCATTCTGGAGCTGACTTCCAGTGATTCTTGGCCCTGGACTTCTCTGCCACATGGCAACGCACACGGTGATCTCTCCTGGCCTCTCTTTCCCTTCTGGCTTCCATTGATCTTCAGATCTTGCTTCCTTTGCTCAGTTGCTAAAATATGAAAGTACAGATATGAATATTTAACCTGTGCATGATATGGCTATTATTTATGGATAACATTGTGACAGGGGCCTATTTACACTTACACTATTAATGAATATCCACCCTCTATTTACCATGAAATATAGAGAGTTTAAAATAAAATCAATTAAGGCAACCTATTTCTTTATTCAGGAAAAAAATTTACCTGCAAAAATCATCAAATGGATGTGAATATTCTTGCTGTCCTGATATTGTGATAATCAGGGTAGGCTAAAGACTCGCTATATTAGAAACCATGCATGTGTCCCCAGACCTAGTTTTTTTCCCTAGGTCTGGTTTTTGGGATGCTAGTGATAAATTAAACTTGATTTATTATACGACCGTCCTGTATGGGAAATGATTGTAACTCTAGGTAAATTCGGTCAACCTTAAGAGATATAACAGGGGGACAGAAGTGGATCAAATGGTTGGGCATATGTCTCCCATATGGAGGGACCTGGGTTCAATCCCTGGGACCTTCTGGTAAAAATTTAAAAAAAGAAAAATATAGAAGATATGTGGGCCGCCAGGCCCCATGCGTAGGTGCGCTGCCAGGCCCCATGTACGGGTGAGCCGCCAGGCCCTGTGAGCCATGCAGCAAGATGAACGGACACAGAAACAGCAAAAATGGAGGGGTGGTAAAAATGGACAAAAGTAAGTAAGTAAATAAATAAATAAATCCTTAAAAATTGTATAGGGGTAGAAGATATCAACAGATATCGACTGTAGTTAGTGGTAATACTTTGACGATGCTCTTTCATGATATGTTGACAAATGTTTCACAATGATGCAGGGTGTTTGTGGGGGGCTGTTTTCTGGGAGCCCTGTATGATGTTATGCATGTTTGTTTTGTAAGTTCATGATGTTTACCGAACACTTTAGTTTGTGTATGTCCATGTATGAATGATATATTTCAATAAATTTTTTAAAATATATATATTTATATGTACATATAAATATATCAAATGGAGTTTTCCCTTTTAATTGAAAATTTAATGTACTTTCTTCTTCCCTATGGCACTTTTTTTCTGTGTTATTTACTTGGCAATTAATCCTTTACTACTAATCCATAAACTCTTTGATGAAAGGTCCATATTTTCTTCAGTTCTTATACCCTATAGTGATTTCACACTGTAGATGTGTGAGGAAGGAAGAAAGGATATTAGAAAAAACAACTGAGGAAATTCTTATGCAGAGTTTTTTTTTTTTTTAATAAACATATTTTAAAGCTTTCTTGAGTTTTGACAGCATTGCTTCTCCATTATTTGGGTGCTTTTTCCTTAAGATTTATTTTATTTGTTTATTTCTCCCCACCCCCTTGTTGTTTGCATGTGCTGTGTCTGTTTGTTGTGTACTGATCTTCTCTTTTTAGGACGTATCAGAAACTGAACCCAGGACCTCCCATGTGGGAGGGAAGCACCTAATTGCCTGAGCTACATCCAGTCCCTGCTTTGTTGCATCTTTCATTGTGTTTCCTTGCTGTGTCTCTTGGTTCCATCATCTCACTGCATCATCTTGTTGTGTCAGCCCGTCTTCTTTAGGAGGCACCAGAAACCACTCCCAGACCTCCCATGTGGTAGGCGGGAGCTCAGTTGCCTGAGCCACATCTGCTTCCCTCTTTGGGTGTTTTAATCTAATTATACAAGACTAATCTCAGAAAATTGTGGTTGCAAGTTGTCTGATAGAGAAAGCTAGAGAATTACCCTTCATAATATTTAATTAAACATTTCTATCAATTATACTGAGTAAATATACAGTCACAGACACTTCTGGTTAATTTGGCATTAAAAAAGATGGCATATATCCTCAGTTTGGATATGCAACACATTAGATTCGGTTAGCAAGCATAGCAGTTATTTTTCCTAAGAATGTTGTCTCTTTTAATTAAATCATTTGTTTTCTCTTAGCAATTTGCAATGTGTGATGCAAAATAAACATAAAATAGTTACTGCATATCTTTCCTCAGCTTTCTTGGGCCAGATTCAGAAATAATTTGATTCAAAATAATTTATTGAGAGTTTATTTACTTGGAGTAGAAGAAAAAATACTACCGGAAGTGTTTTTAATATAAAAAATCTATTTATCATTAAACCTGCTACTTAGGAAACTCCTTAGAAAACATGGTGTAATGTTATGATACCTCCATTTCACACAATGATTAATAAACGAAATTTCCAATTATATCTTGAGAAGTTATGTTTCCAAATAATATAAACCACAAGCCTACAGAAGACACCCTTCATAGCATCAAGGACCGACCAACAACCATTATCAAACTTTCCCTAAAATAATGTTTCATGGACTTTGGAGTCTAGGTGTGGTCTGTGCCTTGACCCCTTCCCATTTCTCTTCTTTTCCTAGCCATATTTACAGTTCAGCACCAGAGCTTTCAATTCAGTGTTTACATTAACTTGAAGTTATTAACCTAGTTGTGTTGCAGAATGTTTCAAATCAGGGCCAGAAGTTGTGAATAAACAACAGTTATTTCAGGTCTGCCTGGCAAACAAGTGTCTGGATTCTGCTGAGCCCCCAGAGACTGGCTCCTGCAATGCTAAACACCTCAAAAAGGGCTAAAAGCAGGTATTCTCAAGGAATACTAAGCAAATGCACTCCATGGGACAGTTATGTCTTCATCAGCAGAAGTCTCCTGATTGCTATGGAGACCAGTAAATAGACTTCTCTGTCATACTCACTTGGAATAAACCACAGCTGACCTGAGCCCAATTATTCCATAATACCAGCCAGATTGCTTATCCTTCTTCAAGTTTAACAGCTAAGTGACCAAAACAAAACAGGAGGTACTCACTGAAGAGGTGATATTTGAGACAGACATACCATTTTAACAAATCTTTCTGTATATTTAAAATAAATAACAGTTCAAAATGACTTTCTTTGAAATTTCTTCCTCTTTCTCATGCCTAGAAGAATAGTGCGGACTATTGGTGTGAGGGATGGTTCAGGAGACATTTGGATTAAGAACTTACTATTATGTGTCCACTAAGCCTTAGAGGACTTGGTAACTGTGTTATCTACTAAATTTTTCAAAAGAAAAATGATGAGCATTTTGTTTGCATACTATGGACTTTTCTATAGATTATCTTCTAATATTGAATTCATATTAGAATTCTTTTTAAATATTTGGTGGTGATAACTGGGCAACACTGGTATCAAAGGTGGATTACATAATATTTTAACATCATGAAATATCAAATTTGGAGATTCAACTTTCTACCATTATTAGCACTGTTTATTAAAAAATAGGATTTAGGGGATATGCTTCCTTAAGTGTTAAAGGCTCATAAATATAGTTGAGAAGCAAGGAAGAGAAAACATTTTTGAATCTTTTAAAATTGATCAGGGCTGAATGAGAGTTCCTTATCCTCTTTTAGGGAATTCTGTGCTCTGAAACAGTGCTAAATAGCATTGTATATGGGTCAGCAGCAGTCACATTAGTAAATTTAACTAACTGCAGCACAGAAAACTACTAGAAATTGGTGAAAGGAAACACAAACATTTCCATGAAACTAACTCAATAGGGAACTTGAAAAATAAGACAGGAAAAAAAAATTAAATATCCGCCAGTATACCCTAAGGTTGAGTTCAATTTTACTAAGAAAACACACTTTAACTCTTCTTAAAAAAGTGTTTGAACTTCTAGCATAAGTAATGCACCTAGACCTTTTCTCTCCATCCCTTTTCCCTGGGACACCCACCTAACTGCTCTTCTTGCTCTAACTTTGTACCTTTCAGTCACAGAAAGGTTTGATCTTTCCAAAGATCAAACATAATTATTCCCCTGCCCTTCTCAAAGACCCCATCCCCAATTCCCTGATGATAATGTAAAAGCTTCCTAGCATAGCATACAAGGCCATCCATGATCTGATACCTCTCCAGGCCTAGTGTTTGTCATCCTGCTAATGAACTATTCTCTTTGAACATCTTACAGGCCCCTGAATGAGTTCCTCTCTCTCCTTCTCCTGAAACTTCACTCATGATGTTCTGTCAGCATGGAACACTTGTCTACAACCCCTCTACCATTGGCTAACTTTTATTCATCCTTTAATTATAAACTTAAGTGTTCAGGAAGCTTTCTCTTACTGTACATCCTGCCTCCTAAGACTGCCAACCTCATGGCAGGCAGGAGTGGGCCTGCAGGTCCATCTGCAGGTTCAAGATGCTGTTGCCAAGGTGGGAACAAGGTGAGCTGTTCTTTCAAACTCTGGGTGGGTGTGGTCTGATCACAGATCTCTACCTTTGATCAGCTACTTCAGATGAAAGGAGGCCAAGAGCCATTGTTACAACCCACACTGGCAAAAATGGCAGAGGCATCTCAAAGACAATAGCATTCCTCAAAACAATGGAAAACAGTTAAAGGGCTGTATTAAGAGTGAAAGTGCTGAATGAAGATAGCACATCTTCAAAAACTATAGAAGCTCCTGGCACTCTTGCTGGCCTTGTTCCCACTCCCTCCAAAATGCAGGGTGTTACTACCTTGTACTGCCATTGTGGCTTTGTTCAATTTTGGCTCCCTAGCTCTGTTCCAGAGTATATACCAGTATTCATGTATGTCTGTAGGATGGAAGTCTGAGAAACTGATCCAGGAAACTTGTTATGGGCTCACACTACCAGAGTTTATACTAAGGGCAGAGGAGCAGCTTGGAAACAGCTGGGAGAGTGTTTTATAGAATTAAGTTGAAATGGCCTAAGGCAAGGACTACCAGCATTAACTACTCAAGATAGAACCTAGAAGGATGAAGAGGTCTATTTCAAAGCAAGAAGAGCATGCATTCACTGGAATTGCCTAAACTGTAACCAGGGAATTTCTAAGACCTCTACCAAGTACAATACCAGGAAAAGAAGCCTGCTCCATGGCTCAGGCCCCATGAAAGCTCAGGTAAGATAGAGGGGGCCCTGCACTTCTCATTTGCCTGGAGCTGATCTTATTGGTAAGAGCTCCAAAGGAGACCAGCAGCCAAAAAAAAGCCAGTATGCAAGGACAGTGAAAGGATTTTTGCCTTGGTTTGATTGTTTTGATTTGCTTTTGGCAATCAAGAAAATCTTTGTCATATCACTAGCTGCACTGAAACTTGAGGAACAAAAAGCTCAGGGACTAAATCCCAGAATTAACACTTTAAAATATTAAAATGTACAGGGTGCAACAAAAGATTGCAAGACAAACAAAAAAGAGGAAATCTTTGCCCTCCCAAAAGAACAAGATAAATATCCAGAAACGATTAATGAAAAGGACCAGATGTTCTATTCGGGTTGATAGAGAAGTTTTGGTTATGGATGATGGTGATGATAGCACAACATTGTGATTTTAATTAACAGCACTGAATTATATATTTGAATGTGATTAAAAGGGAAATTTTTAGGTTGTGTATACATTACTAGAATAAAAATTTTAAAAAAGCACATAGGATTGGACAACACGGTGAACACTTTTGTAAATGAAGGAAATATAGGATTACTCAGAGGACAGAACCACAAGTTGTAGAATATCATTCCCACGGAGAAAAGCTAAGTCTAATTTACAAAACCAACAATATACACAGATGTTTTTCAGTTTTTGTTCCACTAGTGATTGTCATATGCCTCCTATTTCCCCTCTTTTTTTTTATTTTATTAGGGAAGTGTGAGCTTACAAAACACTCATGTATAATGTGCTGATTTCACATACATGACCCCTCCACCAACACCTTACATTGTTGTGAAACATTTGTTGCAGATTATGAAAGAACATGATCAGTCTATTACCACCATAGTGACTAACTATGGTCCATAGTGTACATTTGATATATTTTTCCATTCATCCCCTATTATTACCACTATTATTAGTATTGTATATTTGTTATAGATCATGAGTGAACACTCCCATATTTATTGTTAACCACAGAACACATTCCACCACTGTGTTATATTTTCCCTCTTTTTGAAAAGAATTATTGTGTCTAGTTTCTGTTACTGTATCTTGAGAATGTGTGATGGGGCAAGGAGGGAAGCGATGCTTGCTTCTTTAGTTGGCAGATCTTCATATCAAGAGGAATTGTGCCCAATGAATGTGAATTGAATCTAAAGAGCTCTTTCTGCACCTGGGATATGATTTAATATGAGGTCCTGGACCTCAACCCTGAGCCCAATATTATAATATGATGAGACTTCTGTGAGACAGTCTTAGGAGGCGATGATTATAATTTCCATGTGGGATAAATGTAAATATATGTGTCCAGAAGGCAGACTATGGTAGTTTTAAACATGGCTGTAAAATAGTTGACTCTTCTCTGATCAAGGGGTGGGGCCTATGTATCCTGCACTAGAATTGAGGTGGATTAGCAAATGCTTCAACAAGTAGAATATGACAGAAGTGGTACTAAGTGATTTTGAAAGTTAGCTTGTAAAAAATGTTTCAGCTTCTACCTTGTTAAAGGAGAATCTGAGCAGTCTGGCTGCCATGCTGGAGAGATATTTTGCAAGTACCTGCTTGACAGTTGCAGCTGAGTCCAGTCATTCAGTCACTCCCATCAAGGCACAAATGTGTTAGTGAAGCCATCTTAGATGTGTCAGATCAATCTTCTGCCACCCGAATATGATGAATAACTTCCATCAGTACCACATAGAAGAGAAGGTTCATGGAGCTGAGCCCTGCCTGAATTCTAAACTCAGAAAGTATTAGATATAATAAAATGTTTGTCATTTTAAATCACCAAGTTTTAAGGTTATTTGTTGTGTAGTCACAGATAAATGGAACACTTACTAAAGCTTTCGGAGTCCATACTGTGCGCTTCAGGCCATGCAACAGGAAACCCACCATAGGGGTTATGACTGACATCTGTTACAATGAACTAAGTAAAATGGGGGAAGCTGTCAAGATTATCTTTTAAAAAATGTGTCATCATGCCAATAAGAGAAGTAATTAATTGCAGCTGACCTCAGCAAACTACAATTTTGAAAATATTTTAAGAATCCCTCTCCCAACAGTTATTTCCAGCTATAATACTTCATCCCTTCCTCTTGGTCTTCAAGCTAAGAAAGGTAAATTAAAGGGCATCTATATTTCTCTTTCCTTTTTCTTTCTTTTATTATTTTTTAAAATTTATCCCTGAACAATATGTGTAGGTACTCAAAAATAAAATAAAATAAAATAAAATCAAAACCACTCAGAGTTGAACTTGATTTCAAATTCTGGAGACAAACATTAATATCACATTGTAAGGGTAAGAAACAGAGAATATTTCTGGGCATAAGAACCCACTTAGAAATTTAAAATGAGGGAAATTACTTCTTCTCTAATCCTACTGGAAGAGCTTGCATTGAATAAACCCTCTTCCAAAGAACAAGTAGAAATCTTGATTTTAAAAAAAAAATTTAAAAACTATTTGAAGGCATGAGGCAGCTGAAAATCCATCAAGGACTTGAGGAGTTAATACTCCATAAAGAAGAAGGATTAGGAAAGATTAACCAAATATTCAGTGCCACATATCTGTGCAGGATTTGCTGATGCCTAAACAGTGACCAAAAGCCTAAAAGACTGAGCAGCTTAGTAGAACTCTTATAGTGAACCTATATATCTCTCCATATGCAGAAATTTAGATGGATCTTAGATCCAAAATATAAAAACTAGAAACTGAAAGCTTCTTGAAAAAAACATAGGAGAATACTTGGGCAGGACAAAAAAGCATAAATGATAACAACAACAACAACAACAACAAAGACAAATTGGACTTTGATAGAATTAGAAATATCTGCCTATCAAAAGACACCATTTATGAAAATGAATAAGCCACAGACTTGGCCAATTAAAAAAATATGAGCAAAAGACTGAAAAAGACACAGGATAAGAAAAACATTATATTTAAATAGCCAGGAAAAAAAAAACATGAAAAGATGTTCAATATCATTTGTCACCAAGGAAAAGCAAATTAAAACCACAATGAGATATTATTTCAAACAAAATAGAATGGCTAAAAAACAGAATGTAAGTTAGGTATGAAGCAACTGAAACTCTCTTTCTTTGCTTGTGGGGGCATAAATGATATAACCATTTTGGAAGATTGTTTGCCTGGTTTTGATAAATTAAACATACTTCTATCTTATGGCTCTGAACATCCAATCCTAAGTATTTACTCAAGAGAAATGAAAATACATATTCAAAGACTTTTAGAAGATAGTTTACAGTGATCTTGTTTACAATAGTCAAATACTAGAAATAACCCAAATGTCCATGAACAAACAATGGATAAGCAGATTTTGGTTTAGCCAGACAATGGAATACTACTCAGCAATAAAACTTGAATTAAGTATAGATATATGGATACCTTTTGTTCCATAAAGTCTACTTCTAGAAATTCTAAAGGAAATTAATTAGGAAGATGTGCAAAATGTAATTACGAGATATTTCCTGAAGGATGTGCATAGTAGTAAATAATTGAAACAATTGAGGTGCCTTAAATCAGGAAACAAGTTAAATTAACAATGGAATAATATAAATTAAAATTGAACTGTAGGGAAGCAGATGTGGCTCAAGCGATTGGGCTCCCATCTACAATATGGGAGTCCCCAGGTTTGATTCCTGGGGACTCCTGGGGAAGGCAAGCTGGCCCTGGCACAGAGAGCTGATGGCCCATGCTGCAGAGAGCTGGTAGAACAAGATGATGCAACAAAGGGATTTCAAAGGAGAGACAGTGAGAGACCAGCAAACAAGGTAGCTGAAGGGGCTCAAGCAATTGAGTGCCTCTCTACCACCTGGGATTGGTTCCCAGTCCCTCCTAAAGAGAAAGCTGGAAAGAAAAGACAAGCAAATACGGAAAGAACACACAGCGAATAGGCATAGATAGCAGACAGCAAGCGCAAAACAACAATGGGGGCGGGGTGGAATAAATAAATATTGAAAAAAAATTGAACCATAGAAATTATTTTGATGGAAAACTAGTTGCAATTGAGTGAACAACAAATCTTACAATGATATATATATATATTACAAGTTATAGACAATGGGTGCTTGCATATATATACTTGAACTTACAATAATATTTGCATATGTGTATATATGAGTACATTTGTGTGTGATGACTGTGTTGGTTACAAGCATGTACACAGTGTGCGTGTACCTGTGAAGGATGAGTGGTGGGGAAGGGAAATAAAGTTCTAGAGTTTAGTTTTAACAATGACATTGCTGAACTTGTTTTGCTTTTAACAGATGTTAATTGCCAATTTAGTAAAAAACAAACCATAAAGCAAAAAAGTTCAGTGTTCAAATCAAATAATAAAATGTTTAACTATATGCATTTTATATTAAACTATTTACTAAATGAATCACAAATTTTCATTAGTTGTTTTAAAACCAGTGCACAACTATCATTTCTCCCAAGTATGATGCGAACCCAGCCCATATATTTGTTGAAAAAACACAAAAAGAGGAGAAAGCTGTGGATTTTTTAATTAGCTTTTGATACTATGTAGCTAAATGGTAACCAAACCACACTATGTCCAGCCCCTCCTATTTCCAGCAGTTAGGAGGTATTCTTTCCAAGCTGAAATCTCCTTAGAACACTTTTTTCCCCAGAAATATTGTTTAATGGAAATGCCACTATAGCCTAAAAAGTTTTAAACTTTCTAGATAAGCAAGATACACAAGTAAACTTGACAATCAGAAATAAAAATCTTATTACAATATTGCCATTGTTTTCCCCATATAATACCCTTTAAAATTTTAATTAAAAAAAAACATAGAAAAATGTACATTTCTAGCTCTTTCAGCACACTAGAGTGAGAAAATTGCTACTTATCTGTCAATTTTCATATTTTTACTCCACTGTTATACCTAATGTTATTCTCTACAATGACTGTAAAAACTAGTATTACAACTAGGCCCCAGAAGTCGCAGCTTCTAGTTAAATCTAGAAGCTGTGACTCATTATTATGATGACTTCAACAAAAACCTCTTCAGCACCTATTTTCCATTCTCACATTTTACTAAGAATCATTTTAACTTAAAATGTATCTCTGAGCTGATTTCTTTGATCAGAATTATCACTGGTCAAAATACAGAAAACGTTTCAATCTTAACATCTGAATCTCAGGAAAGGGTGACAAAGACTTTTAAGAGTAGTTAAATTGCAAAGAGTTCACATTTTGTGCAGAAAATATTTATGAAATGATTTTTGTGTCACACAGAAATAACATCATATAAGTACAAAATTATCAGAAAAGACTTAAAGTAAGTGAAATGAACATTTAAAACAAAAAGTTTTAGGGGGTCTAAAGAGAAATAATGAGAACCAGATTTTATGAACTGGTGAAATTACCAAAATATTAAAAAAAATAATTAAAATAAACTTCAACTTTCATCTCTTTAGCAGTTTTGTTTCTTCTTTATAATCTCAAATTTTGCTACAATATATTAGTGCCTATGACATATCTTTTTATTCCTTCCCAACTGCAAAGTTGATATTTTAAAGCTACTTCCAGAAAATGAGAATTTTATTAATCAATTTATTTCACAAGTATTTTAAACTAACCACAAATGTAGCAAGTATCTCATTTCAAAAAACTTACATCCTTGAGGATAAGGCAGAAAGTTGTATTTTCAAACACAGTTTGTCTTTAAGAGGAGGTTCAGGACATATTAGAAATCTGTCACCCTAGGAAAACAAAAAAATGT